>QGMI01000506.1:0-27595 GCA_007821535.1 Lachnellula occidentalis
GAGGGCGCCCTAGTAAGAAGGAGGCTGGAAGAAAGGTTAGCGTCGGAGCTCTATCTAAAGGCCGACCGCTATCATAACTAATCAACACAATTACATCCACCAGCATCCAACACCGACTCATTTACGTATGACACCATCGTAATATACATCCACGTCCCGATACTCCATCGAACCATCTTCAACAAGCTTTATATTTAGGCCGGGCAGAAGGCGTATTTATTGGCCACTCCAGGGTAATATCTCGGGCAATCTCTCCAGTCAGCAACCACCACGACGCCGATATGAACACTGGAGGTGGTGGTGGACTGGCGCCCCAGCAGCCCGCTTCAGGCGAGCAGCGAAGACCCAATATCCCGATGTTCAAGCCCGAGCAGATGCGCAGCCTGCCCGATGCGTTTAGCAGCGATAAAGAGAAATGGGAGAACGGGCTGAGGTCGCTGTGGAACCAGCTGCAGAGCCATGGACCAGAGACGCAGCAGCACCAGGAGGCCAAACGCAAGATATTCGAATTCTCGAAGACCTTGACAGCGAAAATGCAGAACTATCGGCAGCAGCAGCAGCAGGCTCAGCAAGGAGGCGGGGCTGGAGTTGGAGTTGGGAGTGGAGGTTCTGGTCCTCCACGACCAGTTAGTCAGGGCCAGCCGCAGGCAGGTCAGGCTGGGGAGAATAGTGCACCAAAACCGAATCCTGAGCAGGTACAACAGCCGGCTTTGCAGCAACAGGCAAAGCCGCAGCCTAGAGTCTCGGCGAAGGTTATGGAGCATGTCGCCAAGTTCCCCTACATTGTGCCTGCGAATGTGAATCCGAATAGCCCTGATGCTTTGAAGTGGATTGCCGAGGCCAAGAATAGGTATCTGAAAGGCCTGGTATCTATGGAGAATGCTAGTGCTAGGCTTACGCAGATGGATACTATGGTACAGAAGAGGATGAATGAGGGCAAGCCTTTGAACCCAGAGGAAGAAAAGGACTACAAGGAGAAGAAGGAGACGTTCCAGAAGGCACATTCCGAGGCTAAGAGCTTCGTTGATACCTTCCGTCTGCAACAAACACAAGCCAAAACTGCCAGAGATGCTAGAGATGCTACCAATGGTGGTCAAGGAAGCCCTACACAGCCGCCGCAAATTGGTGGTGCGCTTGCAAATAATGGTCAAGCTGTTCGTCCTCAGATGAACCCGCAACAGCAGCCTCAAAATCCAGCCTTGCAAAACACTCAGACAGTGAATGCTGCGATCGAAGCTGCCAGAAACCAGCAGATGGGCGGTGCTCGACCGCAATTGCCACAGAATGGGCAACCGGCGCAACCAGGGCAAATGCCCAATCCCACCGCCCCTTCCATGCCACACCAACCCGCTGGCCAAAATACGAACCTAAACCCAAATATAAAGTTGGAAGCTGGCGTCCCACCCCCAATAAACACGGCAATATCGCAAATGCAACAACGGCCGAATCTCAACTCTCCACAATCAGCGGTCCCTCAATCAGCCGGTCCACCTCAATCAGCGACATCGCAAGCCCAGCAAATCCCCCGTGCGTTAACTCACTCGGCTGCATTGTCGCAGGCGGCGAGAAGCTATTCCAACGGAGCCCCACAGAGTTCTTCTCAACCGCACGTCATGGGTCACTCACACCCATCCACGCAACGCGAGACTCAAAACATCGTCACCAACAAGATGCCCATTCCCAAATATCTGGACGAGCGCTCTGCTGCACCGCCGCAACCAGTTGCGATCAACCAGTCGCGGCCTACGTTCTCTGGCGGCCCGAGCAATAGTGGAAGTGGTGTTATGGCTCAGCCGGTCTTGCCCAAGACGCCGGGTTTCAATATGGCGAGTGACGATAATCGAGTGTTGAGTCGCAAGAAATTGGATGAGCTTGTCAAGCAGGTTACGGGCGGTGGTCAGGGTGATGGGCCGAGTCTTATGCCGGAGGTTGAAGAGGTATGTTTAATTTCTTGAGCTGAAGATGAAGCAGCCTATTACATACTAATATATTCGCAGTCTATGCTCACAGTCGCCGACTCCTTTGTCGACCAAGTCCTACACAACGCATGCAAGATGGCCAAGGAGCGCGGCAGCAAGGTCCTCGAGATCCGGGATATTCAACTGACTCTTGAACGCAACTACAACATCCGCATTCCTGGCTACGCTAGTGATGAGATTCGTACTGTCCGCAAGATTCAACCCGCTCCAGCTTGGATTGCGAAGATGTCTGCTGTTCAAGCTGCTAAAGTCACTGGGGGTAAGAACTCCGACTGAGGTACAGCTACTCCGCTTTCTACTGTAACTATACGGCCGACTTGGGGTGGTTAGATGCATTGGAGTTTAAGGGTGGAGGATTGGAGTTTTCAAGGGTTTGGCGTTAAGAGGAAAGCAAGGCATGGCATTGAATTGACACGGACAATTGGAATTCACTCGTTCGACTTATAGAAAGCCGCACACCATAAAATATAAAAAGATTTCGTGGGCTTTCAACACTGTTTATATATGCACGTGATAATGTGCAGACGCCAGACGGCTCTGCGGACGTCGTCATATGATCGAGTCATTCAGTTTCGCTATCAAACCGCCATTTCCCATGATACATCTAAGAGAATTCAGAGGGTTTCTGTAGAAATATAAAGCAGAGCTGAAGATAATAACTGTGACGAGAATTTGGAGTTTTACGGGGAAATAAATGCTGTGTATGCTTATTCATGTGCAGGTCGCATCTTCGTAGTCCGCTTTTCCAGGCCGCAAACACGACGTAAGGTAGAATTGCTACTTTGGCTCGCCGCATCACCCGTACCCTACCTGTTCAAGCTTCAAGTCGTTGTAATCCCCAGAGCTCAAACGACTCTTCTCCATTCCACCACAACACACTTTTTGTAGTTGCATTAATTCCCAACCTTTGTATCTCCGCACTCCCAGAGAGCTGCCATTCACACTCCCTCAATTTTTCACATCTCAACAAACGTACCCGTACCCGCACCCGACGCGACCTCCGAGTACCTAAGTAATCAAAGGGCGCCTGGGACAGACGCCAAGTAGACGATATGCCCAGCAAGACACCTCACAGCAACGGCACCAATCCTGTCGGGAATGGTGTCAATGGAGCCAAGGACGTCGAGATGAAAGACGATGCGCCGGCTTCGCTGAAGGGTGGAAAGGGCAAGAAGGCCAAGGACGGCGACGAGGAGATGACGGTTGTTGTGCCGCCTTCAAAGGGCCAGAAGCTTGCTGGTCTGGGGAAGAAGGATGGTGAGGGCGATGTGGCTATGGGTGGTGAGGAGGCTGTTGAGGAGGATGATGGTGCTGTAAAGGTTGATCCTGTGGCGAAGGCTGTAGCTGGTATGTACCTTGTTGCTTCTCCTCTATTTACAGATGGCTAACTCAGGTGCAGATATTAAGGGCAACTTCCCATTACTGGAACGCGCTGTTATGTTGTTCGATGCCAGATTCTCCCTCCGAGCCCTTCGATCAATCTCCTCTATCCGCAAACGCCTTACACCCGATATCTTAGCGCAAGTCATTACAGAGACATATGCATCGAAAGGTCCTGCGGCAGAGTCACTGCTATATGCCATCGGTAGAGAGAATGCCAGCTTTGACAAGCCAAGCTCGACGGAGATGGAAATCGATTCAGATGCCAAGGCAAACAAGGCTGGGAAGAAGGAACCCAAGGAGATCATTCCCGAAATCGAGATCTTCCTTGGTATCTTGATCCAAATCTATTACCTGGACAACAAGAGCAACCAGAAGGGCGCCGATGTTTCACAGTACCTGGCTGAGCGGATACACACTTTGAACCGCCGAACTCTGGATTCTCTTTCTGCCCGTGTGTACTTTTACTACTCTCTCTTCTGTGAACAGATGGCACCATTGCCTCCATCGGCTTCATCACCTGTTGTTTCCATCCGACCTGCTTTGCTATCTGCTCTTCGAACAGCCGTTCTACGCAAAGATGTCGATACTCAATCTACGATTATCGTTCTGCTTCTACGAAACTACCTATCTACCTCACATATCAGCCAAGCGGATCTCCTCGTATCACACACAAGACTCCCGGATGGCGCATCGAATAACCAGGTTGCGAGATATCTATACTACTTGGGTCGAATCCGTGCTATTCAGTTGCGATATACCGAGGCTCATGAGCACTTCACTGCTGCAACAAGAAAGGCGCCATCAAGCCCCAGCGCGGCAGGTTTTTCGCAGAGTGCTACCAAGTTGTTGCTTGTGGTTAAGCTGTTGATGGGTGACATCCCCGAGCGTGCTACTTTCCGTGACCAGAGCATGGAGCGCGCTCTACAGCCATACCTCCAACTTGTGCAAGCCGTACGTGTTGGTCTTCTAGTTGAGTTTGAGACGACCATTAAGCAATATGGCGAGACTTTCCGACGAGATGGCACATATACTCTTATCCTCCGCCTCCGACAAAATGTCATCAGGACTGGTATTCGCATGATGTCCCTGTCATACTCGCGAATCTCCCTTCGCGATATCTGCATACGTTTGAAGTTGGAGAGTGAAGAGTCTGCCGAGTACATTGTTGCCAAGGCTATTAGGGATGGTGTTATAGAGGCATCTTTGGATCGCGAAAAGGGGTTCATGAAGAGCAAGGAGGTTGGAGATGTGTATGCTACGAGGGAGCCGGGCGAGGCATTCCATGACCGTATTCAAGCTTGTCTTGCGCTTCATGATGAGAGTGTCAAGGTATGTACTCTTCCTTTAACTTGTAAATGGATATTTGCTGACTAATCGTGACAGGCTATGCGATTCCCAATGAACCAACACAGACTCGAGTTGAAGAACGCCCAAGAAGCACGGGAACGCGAGCGTGAGATGGCAAAGGAGATTCAAGACGGGGATTTGGATGAGGATGATCTTGGAGGCGAGTTTGAAGGATTGTAAGATGGGTTTGATTGAAGGGGAGGGAGAGAGAGAGATGTATACAACGTGGAAGGGGGAAGAAACTTGGGTTTGGTGGCAACTCTTCATAAACATTGTCTTGCTACTACACTATACTACTTACACTACTACACCACCTATGATCTTCTCTGCCATGGCATGATCGGATATATATGGTCGTTTTCATTGCGGAAAGAGAATGCGAGGGAAGGTGATCGATTGCTACAGTACATTAGGTTTTTTTTGCGTCGGGATGCGCGTCAGGTGGGGGATGGGGGTTATACTGTGCATGCGTGCGTGCGTGCATGGCTGTAGTAATTGATAGATGATTTTCTTTCTTTCCTTGAGAGTGGGTTGATGAATGAGTGAGTGAGTGAGTGAGTGAGTGAGTGAGTGAAAGTGAGTGAATGAATGAGTGAGTGATAGAACCTGCTATACAGTAATGGCTGTACTGTAAATAGAGTGTGAAGTACATTATCTACCGCCAATTGAATTGAGTTGCATCTCCATACCAACCCAGCCTAAGGTGTTCTTTATATTGATTTCCATCTAGCTAACTGCTTTGACCCTTTTAATTAACTTTTATATGCATTGCATCGCATAAGATTATATTTGTGAGAGGTGAAAGGGAAAAGAGGAAATGGTTTCAACGCGTACCACGAGACGCGCTGCTCGTGACGGCGATAAGAACGCGAGGAGCGGAGGTGAACCCCGCTACGAATACACGTCCACCTCACCACACGCTCTGCGGACTTCAACTTCAGCGATAGGGAGAGCGATAGCGACAGCGACAGTGCATACGAACACGAAGGCGGAAAAGCAGATGCATATGCGCACGCGCACGTCTGCGACGGAAAATACTGCTGTGGATATACGGGGGTTGAAGGCGGGAGAAGAGGAAGAAAGAGAGGAAGAGGAAGAAGAGGGAGAGGAAGGAGAGGAAGAGGAAAGGGAAGGAGAAGAGATAGCGAGGCCGAAGATCAAGATAAAATTAACGGTTAATCGAAAACACGAGCACGGGAAACCCGGAGACGAGAAAATGCCAGGAGTGAGGAGTACATCGCGGAGGGGGTCGAAGTCTACGGCTACTGCTGCGTCTGCTGGTGTCATGAAACCGAAATCCAAAGGGAAGGGGAAAGGGAAAGGGGAACTGGGCGTGAGGTTAAAGGGAGAAGGGGCAAGAAAAGCAAATGGGAAAAGAGAGATGGATGGAAATGGAAAAGCAGGTGTGGGTGAAAGTGAAGATCCAGAGCGCAATATCGAGAATGTGATCTTCGCATCGCTTTCTTTCCGCGCTTGGTATCCTTCTTGGTATCCCACGTTGGGTAAAGAGGGTATGGGGACTGGGGAGAAGATTGTGGGAGGGGTTGAGAATGGAAGTAAGAATAGTAGTGGAAGTGGGGGAGGAGGGAAAGGAGGAGGGATGCTGGTGAAGGAGTTGTGGGTTTGTGGGGGCTGTTTTGCTTATACCAGGGATGTGGAGGGGTATGTTGCGCATGTGAGGGTTTGTGGGAGGGAGAAGGGGGGGAGGCCGCCGGGGAAGAGGGTTTATGTACATGGTGGCGGTGGGAGTAGTGGGGAGGATCAGGAGGGTGATAGTAACAGGGGACGGTGGGAGGTTTGGGAGGTTGATGGAGGTGTTGAGACGGTGCGTATACGATATTTATATTCCCTTTTCTTTTCCACCGACAAAAGAGTATCGGACTGATGATCACAGGTATTCTGCCAAAATCTCTCCCTATTCGCCAAGCTCTTCCTAGACAACAAATCCGTCTTCTTCGACGTCTCGGGCTTCAACTACTTCCTCCTCGTCCACCAACCCGCCCTATCTCCAACATCAACATTAACGTCAGCGTCAACACCAACCCAAAACCCTCAAATCGTAGGCTTCTTCTCCAAAGAGAAAATGAGCTGGGATAACAACAACCTGGCCTGCATCCTCATCTTCCCTCCCTGGCAACGCAAAGGCCTCGGCTCCATCCTCATGGGCGTCAGCTACGAAATCTCGCGGCGCGAAGAAATCCTCGGCGGCCCCGAGAAACCCATCAGCGATCTGGGCAAGAAAGGATATCGACGGTACTGGGGCGCGGAGATTGCCCGCTGGCTGCTGCAGTGCCGGGAGACGGATCGGAAGAAGGGGCGTGGCATGGTGGATGTGGAGCGCGTTAGTAGGGAGACGTGGATTGCGGGCGAGGATTGTCTGGGGGTCTTGAGAGACATGGGCGTGGTGGAGCGGGCGGGTAAGGGGAAGGGGGTTGTGGAGAGGGTTAGGGTTGATAAGGTGAGGGTGAGGGAGTGGGTGGAGAGGGAGGGGTTGGGGTTGCAGAGGGTTGTTGATCCAGGCGGGTTTGTGGAGGGGTATGGGTATAGGGATTCTGAGGGTGGGGATGCGGAGGAGATGATTGATTGATTAAGCAGTTCTTCGATTTCACTTTGTTTTGAAAAGCATTTTTAAGCACAAACCAGGAAAAGGATGGCTGTATTGCTGGCTGCCAACCTTCAGGTAGAGCAGGGGAGGTCAATAAGGAGGCGAACGGTGGGTATTCAAGCGAGCTTCTCTGCATTTCAAGGGGGGTAATACGGCATACATACCAAAACAGATACCCAAGACGAGAAAAGACCTAGATAAGATGGGATACCTGGGTAAGAGAAAACAACAACACTTAATTAGAAATGGTCAATCCCGTGACTTTTTCATATCTTGTCTTGACACTAGTCTATCAAGCTATTCACGTGTTTCAATACTCAAATGCTCGAATTACGCTGTACGAGCATAACCTTCCTCTCAATAAAAATACCTATCGAAACAAACCCCCAAACCCCAAACCTCAAATAACCCTAAACATATTATCCTTAACGCCCCTCTTCAACCCCACCGCCTTGCCCCCCTCATATTCCACCCCCGCACCCCCTCCCTCGCCAGAAATCCCATCTAATTTCGCCATCAACTCCGCATCAAGCTCAGCCATAGTTTTCTTCTTTGGTGGTTTTTCTTTGGTGCTACTTTCTCCTACTATGTTCACATCGGAATTGGCGGCGGCGCTGCTTTGAGAGGCTGGGGTTGATGATTCTTGAGATTGGTTGGATGGTTGGGTCTGTTGTGGGGAGTTAGTTGGGTGAGGTTTATATATGTGTAGGACATATGATGAGGATTGGATATTTACTTACTTTGATATTGAGCTTGCTATCTGTAAAGCACCGGCCCTGATTCGCCACTCTGAGTAGGCGGGTTTGTGGAATAAGACGGCGTGTGGTGTTTCGAATCATTTTCGGGGATGGATATTGGAATTCGGATGGTTTTTTTTTGAATATGTGATGTTGAGCGGAGTAGAAAGAGGGAACAAGCAACCAGGTAGGTAAGACAGGTACGTACCTGGGTAGGTTGGAATTGGTTATGGAGGAGGAGAGTCACGTGAGGAGGTGATTATCAATGACGTCGAGGAAACCGCGTGATGCGATCGGAACGAGACGCGACTCTAGACTTTACATTCAACGTCAGACGAGCATGTTCCTTTCGTTTCTTTACTTTTACAACATACTCGGCTCTTACGGAACACTTTACTTCCTCATCTTTTCTTGAACTTCATCTTTCAACTTACAACTACATCTACATCTCTCTACATCTCTAGTTTCCAGCAATTGACAAGAAACGACAAGGTCAGCAGTTCACCTTCTCGATTCCAATTGAAGCAGAAGAAGAATTGGGGTGAATCTGCTATTTCACATATTCACTCTAGGATTCTCTGCCCAGTTCAAGTTCCAACCTTTTCCCATCTCTCCAGCTTCAACTACTGCCACTTCACACTTACACTTACTCTCATTTCCAACATCCCCAACCATCTACTCATCAATTACTCACAAACAATATAGACAGAATGGCCAAAACACGCTCATCTCAAGGCTCTTCACCAACCAAACCCATCGCCGCGCCAAAAGCAACCAAGCGCGCTGCTGCCGCTGACGGTGACGCACCAAAGGCAAAGCGTGGTCGACCTTCGAAGAAGGCACAGAAGACTATTGAGGAGACTATGAATGTTGATGAGGACAAGGATGCCGAGATGAGTGATGGCAAGGGTCAGGAGACCAAGGATGAACTTATGGCCAATGTCGATACTGAAGGCGTAGAGGATGACAAGGCTATTGCCGAGGAGATCAACGGCAAGAGTCAAGAGAGCAAGGGTGAAGATGTGAAGAATGGAGATGCAATTGAGGATGACCAGGCTATCGAGGAGCAGATCAACGGCAAGGCCGAGGATGAAAAGTCTGGCTCACAAAAGACTGAGGATGTCACCAAGGAACCAGAAGAGAAGAACGCTTTTGACGAAGTCAAAGGCTCTCCCAGCGAAGTCAAAGAGGCCGCGCATGAGGAACAGGAAAAGAAAACGAAAGACATTCACCAAAACAATACCTCTGTGGTTGAGGACAAAGCCCGCTCATCCGCAATCCCATCCTCCATCCTCGAAAAAGGCATCATCTACTTCTTCTTCCGGCCCCGTGTCAATACGACCAATCCCCAAGGAATCGAAGACGTAGCACGTTCTTACATCGTCCTCCGCCCTCTACCCCTCGGCGCCAAGCTTGGCAGCGGCCCACTTGAAGATTCTGGAAATGCAAGACTGTTGGCGCTGCCGAAGAAGATGTTGCCAAAGAGCAAACGAGATAGGTTTTTGGTATTCGTGGACAAGGCTGGGGCAACGGTCAAGGAGTTGAGGGAAGTGTTTCAGGGAAATGAGTATGCTACTAAGACTGTTGGGTAAGTTTTTCCTTTCCCTACTTTTTTGAGAGGATTGTGAAACTGACAGCAAACAGTACAAGTACAACTGAACCCGTCACTCCCTTCGCAGAAGGCATCTACGCCATCACCTCCACAGGCCGTGAATCCCATCTCGCGTACCACCTCACGGTCCCCTCCCCTGTCGGCGAGATCCAAAAGGAACTCGGCCTCCACGAGAACGGCAGTTTTGTTGTCTCGGCTAAAAACCCTGAGACCCCATCTCCTGGTAACGCTGGACTTGATAATCCGGCAAAGTATCCCGAGGATCTGCAGAAGAAGTTTAGGGGCTTGAGATGGATGCCGCTGGTTCCAGAGTTGCTTGGGTATGAGGGCACGCAGATATTGCTTATCGGGGAGGCGATGGGGGACATGGGAAAAAGTGTCGAGGAGATGAGTAAGGACCAAAGGGATGGGGAGAAAGAGACGCCGGTGGAGGAGATGGAGAAGTTGGAGGAAGAGGTATGTTTTAATTGACCCACCTAGATGGAGCCGGCAAGCTAATGTTGACGGTACAGGATCATGATCGTGTTGAGAACCTCAAGGAAGACGATCCTGTCTTTGCTGACTTGGGTCTCAGCTCCAAGGAGTATCCTCATTTACAAACAACATGGTAAATCCTTTCCCTCCGGTCGCGGGCATCGAGACGAGACATGGATTTGCATTTCCCCGCGTGCTACTCTGTACAAAATGGATAAAAACGGGTTCTTGGGGGTATTATCATAGGGGCTGGGTTGGACTGGGTTGGTTTTGCAAAAATATGGGATAGTAAAAGATTACATACAGTTGGTACATGACGGATGGGAGCTTCATCCATAGCTAACGCTTAGATATGGAATCAAGCATTGAAATAACCATCTCTACCTGAGCCTTCTCACTCCCGTATAAGACTTAGACGTTTTATTCAGGGATAGATCGCAATTAGCTCTCCTTAGCCGAGGCTAATAAAAACGCAGATGAGGATAGTGTTTGGATATCAATGTGGTATCATTATTTTATTACTGCGTTTTAGGTATAACAGTGAGTGCAAAGACGTTGTGGATATCCTGAGATGCATGGGTTTATCTGGGTTGGAAGGTATATTTCTGTGGTATTAGCGGGGTGTAAGGTTTCTTGCTTGTAAGTTGTTGAAACGTGAACTGATGAGGCGGACGGGAATGAGAGATTGAATGGTTATCATGTTTGCTTATAAAATAGCATAATACGTTAGAAAGCGAATGGTTATATAGCTTGGATACTCTGAAATCTTGAAGTGTCGAGAGAGAGCTTGGGGCTGGGATTAGGAGAAAGCAAACGCCCATCAATTCTGTGATCGTCACTATACATCTCGTGTTCTTGGTATACATAAACGTGCTGGTTGTTGTTAACATCATTCTTTCGAAGTTTCGAAGTGTAGGTTTGCCTTTTTCCTGAAATGTGTAAACAAAGCGCCTGTATCAGGAAGTCAATAAAGGTTTGTAGATACGTAGCATGTCTGTTGGGGACCTACGTACCTTTCTGTCATGGTACTACTTCGATAACTCAGCAATCTGCGTCAGGATGAAGGGTTTGAGTTGTTCGTGAACCGTTTGGTTTGGGAGCTCAGGCACATAGACAGATTCATAGTTGGCCTTGGGTATATATGAGGGCTCTTCTTCGCCTTCAAGATATCTAAAGCAGTCTCAAAGCATCTTAGCTATTCGGCTCTCGGAACATATATAATGTCGCAATCTCTGCCAGAGAATGTCTGTCAGAGAATGGACGAGAGGATGTTATCGGGCATCTGCATATATAATCCGGCTTATGCATATCCGACCTCTGAATAGTGTTCCCCACTTGGCATCCGCCATTCCATCACAGCCATCCATTGAATTTGTGCCAGAAAACCGAAAATTTCTGCAGTCGTTCATTGAATCTAAGCCGCGCACCGAGTATGGCTCCTCGGATTCGTCAGTAGAGGACAGAATCTGCGTTCCGGATCCCGTTCCGTGATAGCGCTCGCCTGAGTTTGCATACAAATACCTTGTTCTTTTCTTGCAACTTTTCGCATCCTTCCTTCCTCATCCGCAAATAATTTGACGTGTTTTGACCGCCCTGCATCATAAAGCATACTGACAGGCTGCATCTACTTCGAGACGATGTCCTCCTCACCGCCGGCGCCATACGCCAATCATATACTCAGAGACGGCACCCACAGTCAGCGGCTCGAAGATGTGCCCTCCTTGCGGCGCCTCATGGTCGAGCTGAGCTACATGCTCACGACCGTCGATACACCAGAAGATGTGCAAGCCATAGGCATTCTGCCCTCGCTCTTCCGATTCCAGGAGAGGATTATCAACAACATCATGCGAGCCGTTCAGACGGATCGCTCACACACCGTCTTGCTTCAAGCCAGCTTGCGGTTCGTGGCTGCTCGTCATGAGGGGGATGAAGCCATTTTCGCTGCCACCAACGAACTTGTTACTCTTGCGAGTGGGCCTGTGCTGACCAACGGTGCTGAGCACGAAGAGGAGTACCAGGCGGCTTCGAGGCTCTTGGATGAGCGTGGAGTGAACGTGACCCTCACTGCCACGGAGCTTCTTTCAACTGTAAGTATAATTCTAGATTGATTTACGATTGGGAGACATACTAATGGAAATTCACAGGCGCCAGGAATTGACCCAAGCTTAAGTCCTTCTTTACATGAAAGACGGCAGGGTCCTCCAGCTCCTGACGCGGCATCAATGCCATCCGATGCTGAACAGCCAAGCACCACTCCAAGTACGTGACTTTTCTTAGCCTTTTGTTTTCATCCGTACATTCATTCCATTCTTGCGTTTTTGATATGTTATCAATCTGGAACATTGAAAGATCTTCCGCATTCTGGATTCTTCCCCGCTCAGGCAATACTGACAAACGAACTTGTAGGCAGAGACAACCAGAGCCAGCCCACCAGCGCAGCTGCACCACCGCCAGCTAATGCTCCAGCGACCAGAGCTCGAGATGCAAGCCCACAGCACAACTCTGATGAAGGCTCAGAGGGAGGCCTCGAGCAAGATCTGGATTCTCGGGTGACCAAGGCCCGCCTCTATACACTGCCGCAGAGATTTATTGACAAGGAGCAGGACGAACCTCACCATGAGAGTGATGTCGAAGAACTGGATCCTGGCAGCCGTGAGGCGCGTTTGACAAAAGCTCGCAGCGGGAAGCGCCCGGCATCTAGGCAAGGCAATGGCCCAGTACCTAAGAAGAGCAGGACCACTGGCAAAGCCGAGGGGAAGAAGCCAAGGAAGTCTGGCCGAGGCGACTTGGAGGACGAGCTGTCTCTCATTGATCTCGATACGAGTAACGATGAAGACAATTCAGAGACAGAGACAAACCCAGACGGTTTGGATCGAACTGATTTCTTAGTGTATGATCCAGAGGCTGTAAGTTCAACGACAGTGACATCCTTTATAAACATAAGCTGACACACTTCTAGCCTCCCGAATGTGATGGTGAAGTCATCGATGACTTCACATACTCCCGAGAAACTCCTGAGACGGGCAAGCCCAATGAGTCGCTGAAGACATTCGAGTTCAATACCGAAATGCCTCATCCCACCAAGCCGGGCTACCGAGTTCTTGGTGAACCTAATCGTCTTCGATATATCTCTGTTCATGATTGGACCGATGACCGTCACAAGAAAAACTTCCGTGGATGGAGAAACGACAAGCTCAATTCGAATATGGGCAAACGTGTGGCCAAAGACGTATTCTTGAAGTCTGAGGCTGATGAGTTGACCAGGCTTGTCAAGGCGGCACTCAGAAAGTCCGGTGGCCGTTGGTCAAAGATCGATTGGGAGACAATGAAGAGAGACCTCGACTTTGCTTGTAGAACAGATAAGAAGCAGCAGGCGGGTGAACCTATCGAGCCTCTTCGGTTCTCTTTCGAACTGAAAGGCGGCACTGCTTCTAGACGGGATGTTCTATCCTGTGGCCGTCTGAACAAGGATCGCCTCTATCCAAAGAGAGCTGATCAGCACAAAAATGAGAACAACCCAGTGAGACTCGAGGAAGTCTTCCGATCGTTCATCGATCCGAAGAAGAAGAGGATTTGGCGCGCCGCTCAAGAAGCTGACAGACGAGCAAGCGGAAGCAGAAGATCAACGGGCATGCTGCCGCCATCGCGACGTCGTCCCAGAGATGAGGAAGAGGATGATGATGATGAGCCAGAAGAGACCCCACATGGTGACGGCTTCAACGTTCATTCGGGTAACAACAACCGTTCCAGTCAAAAGCCGCGACTTGAAGTACGCAATACAGGACCGCGTGATAATCCTTCTAGAGGCTTTGGACATCAGGAACCACCCCCATTCCGCTATGGACATGACGATCGTGGACACCAGAACTATCCCACTGGAGACAATCCTCGGTCAAGTTTTTCCGGAAGACGAGGCCCTTCACCTCCTCCACTTCCTACATCTCGACGAGACGGCCATCCGGCTCATCACGGCTCGGGAATCCATGGTCCAGCCCCGAGAGTACCGCACCGCGGACTTGACCAGAGACAGCCTCACCGTCGTCAAGGCGGCCGATCAATGTCTCCACAAGGCTTCTACGGAGTACAACATGATCCACGACCCCACCGAGAAGAGTTCCTCCCACGAGGTCCCCGCCAACCTCCACCGCAACCGCGCCACGAACCCAGCACACAAGGCGGCCGTCGGGAAGAGGAGTATCAGCGTCGCCTTGAGCGACTGCTTGAGGAGCATCGTGATATTCTGGAGAGATATCAAGCGCTTGAGCGACACGTGGGACAGATGCAGCACCACCAGGAACAGCAGCAACAGCAGATCGATGACCTCCTGGCTCAACTAGAACGACGACACTCGGGCGATCACAGAAAGCAAGACCAAGATGAGAAACGTGACAAGAGGATGTGAATCTGCCCGACTGTGACCGTGGAACCGCCTGAAGGCTTGTCGGAGTCCGCACTTTCCTTCCTTTTTGCTTTCGTAAGAACGATTAATTGATCGAGAGTAGTCGTTCAGGAGATGTAGTCTTGATTTTGGATGCTGGTGTTTCTTGGCCTAGAAGTTTTGCATATGTGGTTTGGAGGCGTGTCTTTTTGGAAATGAAGGGGGAATAATGAGGAGAAATGAATATGTAATGATAAGAAAGAACAGAAGGGTATAGATACACACAACATAAACACAAACAAACATGATCAGATTAGACAAAGCTCTCGATGACCTCCCCGGCCTTTGGCAGGAGACTGATAATGTGATCGCATAACGCAAAAGCTTTCTCTCCCCTTTGCAAAGGTAGAACCTGAAAGAAGGTGAATGAGAAGCTAACCTTTGAACTTGCCACGCTTTATTGACTTACCCGACTTAGCTTTCTCGAAAGCATCAAACGGATTCCCTAACCATCCAAGTTCATGTCTCTCAGAACATCTCAACATCCACTTCTCATCTCACCACGACAATGGTCCGCTACAACCCGACCTCCATCCTTCGCAACATCGATCTCGACAATGTCCACGAACTACGTGCCGTAATGGATTGCATCGAATCGCTCGTCCGGCCTCCCTTCGGCCCGCCCTTCACCATGCTCACCCCCCAACGCGCTGCCACTTTCAGCCTTGCGCCCACATCTCTAGCACCCGTGAACCGCATCCTCCAAAGCCTGGAACGTAACTACCACGAGTTTCCGCTGCTGGGAAACGCTATTGGTCGCTTTGTGACGGCCAAGGATAGGAGTGATGCGGATATCATGCTTGCTGGGAGGGAGCTGGAGGAGCTGGCGACGGAGAATACGTTGAGGTTTCCGCTGGTGTATGGGGGTGAGTATGAGGCGGCCTGTGATCGGTTTGCGAGGCTTTTGTGGATGGAAGAGGTATGATTTACCTTTCTTTGGAGGTCTGTTGTGTCGAGTGAATGCTGATTGATGTAGGAGACTACCAAAAACACTGCCCTGGTCAAGGACGAGCCGCTCGACTTCAGCCCCAAGAAGAAGGTTAGGGTGCTACGAGGAGCTAAGGACGTGGATTATACACATACCGAAGTAGAAGAGGCGATTGATACACATACCGAAGTAGAGAAGGAAACACAGAAGGGTGGCAGGAAGTCTTGGAAATCCAAGAGAGAGAGGCGTAAGTAGTGTGTTTCATAAAGTTCCTCTCCGAGCACATTGTCGAATTCCAGCATGGTCCTCTTCCCGGCACATGCCCTTTATGGCCCAATGTACCTTCAATATCCTCTCCAGTTATTTATTCACATTCAAAGATATAAAACTGACTTGGAGTCCTTGAGCTTAGAATGTCTCTCTTGCCGTAAAAACCATACCAAGTGTGATAAGGTATTGCCAACTTGCAGTACTTGCAAGAGCCAAAAGCTGAACTGCGACTAGCAACAGCTTATTGTTGCCAAAGAGATAGCATGGGAGAGAGTAGATGGCATGTGATAATCAATCGGACTTACTTGCAATTCCCCACGGGTGTACCCAAACGTGACAGTGAATCAATTTTTGTCAACTTTCTGCCCAATCTCCCCGCAAGCTTTCCCACTTAAGTATGTTCGAACAACAACTCCCTGTTGGTTTGAAGTCCGAACAACCAGCCACAACATTAACATCAATGCCAGCACGGAACCTCGAATGAACAGTATCAACAGGGAAATCGACAGAAGAGGATAAAGGCCACACAGAGCACGTAGCCAAGGAAACATAGCGACAGCGGCCTGAAGGATTATCGGTGTATCACAGCAACAAAGATGGCGGCAGCACCTAGATTCAAGACCGAACACGAGCTGGCGACCTCATTATGGATGACGAAGCCGAAAGCAAAACTTGAAGCACCCTGGAAATTCTTTGCGAATCTGTGTACTACAGATCCGGTATCCATGCGGCGGCTGGCGGAGCATCTGCACTACTCGCTGTACGATTACTCTCCTGGGGATGTTGAGAAAAACATGACGAGAGTTGAGATCTTCGAGGTACGGAGAATGCTCGACGAGGTGAATGGGCGAAAAGAATACAAGGAGTCTGGGTTTGGTAAGCATAAGGATAGGAAGCAGGACACTCTGACGCCTGAGGTCGAGAAGACCAATGCGCTACTGTTCAATATGCTTGATTATTTTGCAGATTCCTGGCAAAGAAGTGATGCCGTAATTCTCCACAGATCAAAAGCGACCCACGAAGCCATTACTGTAGAGGTTCGGCAGCTAAACGCGTACACAGGCGGACATGCGCTAGCTAAAGTAAAATGGGAGATTTTTGAGACGGCGGACCTATTGGAGGATTGCGATTCGGATATGGTTTCATCCCCAGAGGTAGAGCATGCACCGCTGATCGAAATGGGCGAAGACGAGGAGGAAAGCTCAGTTCCCACTTTAGTTGCAGAGCTTGTAGCAACGGCCAATGCGGATATCGAGGAGCAGCCGTTATTCATCGCTGATCCGGGAGTCCAATCTGTGGTTGAAGACGAATCAACCGACATCACGGAAAGCGCAATACGCCCATCGATCGTGGCTCCATCGCGAAATCTATCGTTGTCAAGTACTAACTTCACTGGAGTTGACGGATATAATCCGGAAGACGAGCGGGTGTTTGACACCGAGCTTTTTCAACGTATTAATCTCGAGGACGCTGGTAATGAGACGCGGAGATTGGACAACAAAGGGTTTCATGGCGAGAGAATGCATAGGGAGAACCATGACGAGTGGATGTTCGGACCGACACTTCAAGTTGAGCGAAATGATGGATTCCAGAGCAGGTTGCCCCAGAGGAAGGTTTCTGGTGACAGAGCCCGCAACATGCCGACGCGTAATGAGGGTACCATGAAAGATGATAATCGCGATGTTGATCAGGTGGAAGACAAGGCCGGCATTAGGACTAAACACGCTTTGAATCTGAGCGACAATCACGAGAACAAAGACCACAGAGACTCCGACGCAGAGACTGCCCTCGCAACAAATCCCCTGCGAGGTCGCAAAAGGAAGTCCATGGCCGACAATGGCGCAGACAGATCAAGCTCTGCTGAGTCGGTGGTACGCCGTTCATCCCAGTTCAGGTATTGAAGACTACTAACCATACGATCAGAACATATTCCTCGAGAACTCATTGCCGAAAGAAGGACGAACCACCCGGTCCGGAAGAGGAGTAAGTGGTCCCAAAGACTAACGACGATCAGCCGGCAGCTGCTAATATAACGCATTACAGTACAACCGATATACTGGAGAAGCTGGTATGGAAGGAGTTATCTCTTTCGCTTCAGAAAATGTCTGGAGTTCCCCAACCCAGGGAAACAGCGCAGAAACATCCAATCAACGTGGAACTCCTACGAGGGGTAGAGGAGGCAGGCCACCAGGCCGGGGCCGGGGCCGGGGGTATGGGCGTGGTCATGGGAGAGGAAGCGCGAATGGTATTTCAGAGTAGGCAGCCGTATTTCGGTATGCATTTGTGTAGATTCGAGAGTGCAGCAAGCAACAAGAAGGTTTCGATGGATTATTCGCTCTGTTTTAGAGCGACAGGCACATTTTTATGCATGTATGAGACTCAGGTGTGAAGAAATAAACAATCTAGATCCTGTTTCAAGGTAATCGACTTGTGGTAGAATGCACCTGTGCACCTGTTGCATATAACATTTCCTGGTGTTTTGTTGAGGAGGCATGAAGTGAGATGTCGTTTGGAGATTTGAAGCCTGGTTAGCGAGTACTCTTCACGTGACATAATCTAAGTATTTTGACGTCTTTCTGTAATGATTTTCATATGAGACGCGGATTGTATAGTAGCATGATTATTTCCAGGCTGGACGAGTTTCATGGCAGAAGCGGACTCAACTCCTCCACGTGATTGCCCTTTCATCTGAGTGGAAGGGAAGCCCCCTGTCTAAGCGAGTGGCAACACAGTAAAGCTCGATACAGAAGAGAGCCGTTATGCTAGAGGCCCCTCACGTCATATCAATGTCTAAATTCGAAGGGAGAACAGTAGTACATAGTAGAGCGATGAAAGAAAGGCTTTATGTCCGCGTTTTCTTCGCTATTTCTTGAGAAAATTGACTTCAGATTGACTTTATAAATGATTTCTGAAACTTTGTACCTTTATCCTATACGGAAAATGTAATATAGTAAATCAAGCTAATAAACCAAGCTTCTAAGTTATATGAAAAACCAACTAGAAGTAACGTTAATCCCTACAAGCCGGAAACCCGTATGTGCTGAAAATACTTCATAGTTCAGGGGTCTTAAATCTCTACCACGTAAATATACAAAGTTAAAATCAGTTTGCTAAAATTCTTTAACTATTTCTCTACAAGGATTCAACTTGTAATCAGAAAGACACTACGAGACCAAAAGGTGGAAGCGGATCGGGTATCCGAACATACCTGGGCATCAGCTTTTCGATCAAGCAGATAGTATGAACAAGGTTGGATTCTTAAGAGCAAGTCGAAGACGCCGAGCAGGAGTTTCTTGCCTCTGCAAAGGAACCATGCTCGTGATCGTGCTGAGGAGAAGGCCAAACTGGCTGCTACGAATTGTGGTATCAAAAAGCAAGACCTGGTCAGTAGTCACATCGAAATCGATACTAGAATTGTAGTTTAACATGGTGTCTACAAGCTGCTGCTGTCAAATGTAGCGTTGCTGTCAAAGTGAAATTACGGTTGGGAAGCACCGATGTAAATTTCGTGAATTTCTGGACAGGCGTGAGCCACATGAACAGACACAAATTGAGTGTCTTGGACTCTTCAGGAGCTTCTTGCTCCGAAATCAGTGGAATAATACTCTCAAGAACACGGGCGACTAGGTGATCAGAGGACTCTAGAGCCACAAATCAACGAAATAACCAAATTCGGGGTTTAAGCGCTTCAATGAACCCCTCTATCACAATGGTCAAAACCTGCTTAGTACATCAACTTGAGACGAAACGCGATCCTGTTTACACAATCTCAATCGTAACAGAGTTTGCACTCTCGAAAAGTTTAGCAAATGTGTGGCCCGCGCCAATCCTTTCAAAGGCTCCTTTAATACGGGAGGATCTCACGACCACGAGAAACCACGTATCTGAACCCATCCTCTCCGCCGTCCAAGAGAATAACTTGAAAATATAACAGTCATCCTCTATTCCGCCCTGCGCTATCTGAAGGCCATAGTCATCTGCAAGAGGCCTGTCTAAGGCGAACTCAGCGTCCAATCCGTCTAAAAGTCGTACCAGTCCGCGGATTCGACCGGGAAATCGAAAAGACTCGGGCTCTTCACTTCGGTGATTGTAGCTCCCACCGTCCTCGACCTTCACCGGCATGAAACCTCCTGTCAAGCAAAGTAAACCACCACGGACTGCGCTGGTGGGGTCGTTGGGCAATTCCTGTTGGCAAGAAACCCTCTCGATTGTACAAAGACCTGACAAGATTGGACTATATTTCCACAGTCTCAGAGTTTCTGAAAATGGGTATATGATCGGTCTACCTACAGAAGCCCACGACCAAGTCGGGATGTGGTAAGTAGATTCGCTCTCAGGAGCAAAGCCGGTTTCTGGGGCCCTTATCTCCTTGTCGAACTGTTCTACCTGCCAGGTCAAATCGAAGTGAAGTTCCTCTTGCCAAAGACCGGCGTAGTACATATCAGGCGAGCCGTCTTCGGCGCATAAGTTTTCTTGCATAATCTTGGCAAGCCCCGAGACAGCTCGCAATTTATCGTGCTTGCTTGATAGCGAGCGTTGCGAATAGTCAGAGACAGTCTCTCTCCATCGCTCGTATTCTCGTTTGAAATGTCCAGCAACCCATCTATGACGTGATTCATTCCTCAGCTGGCCCGAAAAAGCTATGGAATCTCCAGTAGGCCATTCGGTACGTGACAGATACGGTATCTGCCTCTGGATAGCTCCCTGATTCAGCCTCGTAAGTTTAAGAGATGCTCCAAGATTCGAGTAGTTCTTGTTTGCCTCTGTCACTTCCATCTGGGGTAACCCCGAATGGCTTCCGGTCTGTGTCCTAGCTGAAACTACATGGCCACACTCACAGACCCTCCGGCAGAGGCATTCCCATATCATTTCATTGCCGTCAAAACACAGTCTGCGGTTAGGAAGCAAGGACTCTTGAAAACACCATCCTCTCGTATCCAAAGAGGGTTTCTCTGGACGACTTCCGGAAAAGGGCCCCGGGCGTATATAAATCTCGAGTGGCAGTGCAGCACCGCCATTAGCAGAGACTTTGGAAACGAACCGTTGCTGGAATCCCTGCTGTCCATATCGCTGCTTACCCAACATCCTCGACTTGCACGACTCAGGCTCAAGTGCTGCTATAGTGAGCATGGAATTCAGGTAAATTTCATGCATCTGAGATGCATCTTGAAGCCAAGCCGCCTTTGAAGCGGCGTCTGTGTCTTGATTAATACACAACGAATCGACCCATAGGCTTTTTATATTGAGGCGACGGCAGATGATTATCGCATCTTGGATGACTTGTGGCAGTGAAGCCAGCTTAATGGCTTTATGGTGAGACTTGATGTTGTCATTCATCGTTTTCAAGATTCCGTCTGTGTCCTTGCCCCAGCAGTAACTAAGGCACGCGTACGGGACGGGATGGGTGGGTTCGAAAAGTGAGGGTTCCCGAGAACCGTCCAAAGACCCCACGTCCACAAGACGTCTTGGGACGTACTTCGTATTCGGAGGTTTGCAAAGCACATCATGCTCGACGCAGAATGTAAGCCATTCATGAGCTCTCTCGGTGGCGGCCAGAGAGTCAGTGTCATCGATAATGTTAAGAGTCTGAGCCAAGAATGGCTCGTAGGGTATAGGCATGGAGTCGACGAAGGGTGAAGCCGAATGATTATCATTCAATCTGTCCGCTCGACTGTACACTGAATCTACGCAATTGAATCAGCATCTTGCTCAAGGTGAGAGAATTATAGAGTATAAGTAGGCAAGGTATACGTGTCGCAGTGCTCTTCATACATACCAATTGCGCGTTTGAAAAAGTGAAATGAGCCCGCAGACGTAGGAATCCCATCCCAATTTTCCTTGTCCATAGTTTGCTCCGGTGGGCTCGAATTAAGTTTTATCTCGGCAACTCTTAGATTTTCGTCGCCCTCTACCCAGGCATATATTATATCGATTGTAGCACCCATTTCCTTGTTCTCTTCAACCCAGCCCGGTTTAAAAGCCCCTATAATTTGGAGAAGCAAATCACAATCTTCGCAGGTCGGTGCATTCTCTAGGAAAAGCGAGATAGGTTGTGCCTCAGCCCCGCCCCGGCGCCAGTCGCCTTTGAGATAGACGTGTGGACAAGAGTAGAAATTCGGGTCCTCTGAATCCGGCATCCCTAAATCCACGAAGACAAGAGGAGAGTAGGACATGGTCGGGGTTGCTATATCAAACAGGAAGTCGAGGCTGCTATCGAGCCCTGTCTGTTAAATATTGAGTCTATATCAGGATCAACGTATCGTTGGTGGACTCAATGTAAGGTGATCTTGTTGTATTATTGCATTGTCTGGAGATGAACCCGTCAGCCTCAGGCCTTTCTCCACTTTAATCTACCCTCCCCCCACTATACCTACTTGAGTCAACTTCAGTCGTAGAAGGCTTTAGAAGCGCTTAAGCCTATATTATATTAAAAGAGTAAAGGTTATACTTATAGTAAATACTAGAGAGGCTATAAGTAGAAGGCTAGAGAGTAGGAAACTAGATAGGAGATAGAGAATAGATCTATATTTAGCCAGCCTTGAAATCTAAAATACAACTGCTTCCTATATTTCAAAACCAGCTCGCTCGCTAAGCAATAACTCTTTCCGCCAATCCTCGCATCGCTACAATATGGCATAAATATAAATAATAATAGCAAAAAGAGCAAAAGGTTCAGCAAGCACACCTCAACCGGCGCTCTAATCTTGCCTAATCCTTGGTACTCTGACAATGCTGCAAATAGAGCCGGCACTCAACTGTGCATCGATCACTATTAGTCGCAGGCATTGGAGGATCTTGTTGGGACGGGCTTGTCCTGATCTTTGGATTTGGCGGTTTTTAGTACGCGCAAATCATCATTTTGAACGGATTACGCTCGATCTTGGTCTGCTCAAATGACGCTGAGTTGAGTCTCAGGTGCTGGATATTTGGCAACGATTTTGTTGTTATTTGGGTTTATATAGGGTGCGTGTTTAAGGCCGGGTTTCCAAATTAAGTCATGAGTTCTAAGTTGTCGGCGGTACCAGAATGGAATGCTGAAATGATAATCCTGGTGTTCTACGTGAAATGCTGACTAATACAGCTTGGCACTTACTCATCAAAGGGGTAAGGCCGAGCGTGGAATGGAGATATAAAGAACGATCGGATGGCAGGAGCAGAGAAGAAAGCTCTGCCGCAGCCGTCATCCAAAGTTCGCTGCAAACTCGGAAGAAGTTTGGGTTCCTTGTTGCTTAAGTGAGGTACTGTAAGGTTTTCGGATGGTGCTCGCTCCTGATCCGTGCACCAGCCTTCAGATCTGTGACATGACACCCCCTGAAACGGTTGGCGAGCTCGCACGGCATCTTGTAGTAGAACAGGCTCCGCGGAGCACTTGGATGCGGGATTAGAACGCCTTTCTGGAATTATGAGGTTATTAGTTTTTTTTTGGAAAAGGAAAATCAGCATGTGTTGTTTGGAATGGTTAATGAACTTTGCCTGTGAAAAGCAACCCTAGGCTTCTGCTTTTGTGAATCGAAATTTCGTCTGATTAGTAGCTGTAAACTGCTCGCCGGCTTACCGACATGCTCGTGTGAAGAGTCCGAATTTGTCTCCCCCTCCGTCCCGAATGATTCCATCCAGGGGCCGGAAGCTGATTCAGCCACCCCTTCGGATATGGGATACGGAGACTTGATCAAGAGGTGTTTGGAATCCTGAAGGGGATAAGATTGCTAAATGATGGAGACACTGTACGGAGTAGGAGTAGAGTCTGGAATACTTAGTGCGGCTTATCAGATGCACAGGGTCCTCCTCATGGTTCATGCTGTGTGTTGGACCAACTACAGTAGTCGCTAAGACATGCGGTAAGGTGATCGCATATTGTTTGATGACCGATGGAAGGAGACGGATCCGGGGAAAAGATATGTCAGAGTCAATGCTCGTGCTGTGAGAGGGTGTGTGTATTCCTGGTCTTGCCACTTGTTGACTACGGTGGAAGATATATTTGCCATGCTGGTATATGAATAGCTTTCAGCTGCAGTTGGGTTACACTTCTTAGAGCAATTGTTTGCAGGCTGATTGAGTAGAGGGAAACCTTTCACAATTGGCCACAGAAGAAGTTGTCCAGAAGAGATGCAAGTCCGACTGGCGAGAAAACGTAAAGTTTTGGTTGAGGTCGTGCCCAGAATTACGCCGATGAAAGATATTGTTCTGTAGGTACCTTAGGTACAATGTGGCGCGAAAGCCTGAGGATAAACATGATGCTTCTGCCTGGCTCGGACACCAGCTGAAGCCCAATTAACCTTAAATTTTAGCCCTTTTTCGGCTTTCGTCCCGTCCTCACCATATCCTTTCTGTATCCACCATCAAATCTATACCCCTTTTTTCGTCTGAACAAGAGTGCGCTCTCCATTTCATCTCGTTCACGTTCCAACCATTTGTCGTTGCATCTGTGCTGCTGGATCAATCTAACACTTTGGATCGTTTCGAGCAATTCTGCTTTGCCGCTGCGTGGCCGGGGTTGTGGTTTTACCAAGGCCCTTCAAGACAGGAGTGGTTTCCGCTTAGCCGCCTTCCCCGTTTTCCTTGACGCTGCGGCCCCAGCAAGACCTCGACAACGGCATAGCGTTTTCGTCCGTATTCAAGCATTTGCTGCTGACCTGTTGCCGCCGCGCCGAGATCAGATTACAGTAGCCTGGGGTTCCAGCTGTTGTGAAGTCCACCTGATCCCCCGCTTAGCTTCTTTGGATGGCAACCCCTTCTCGTCTCTTGCCCCTACTGCGACAGCTCGAACCTCACATCCAGTTTCAAAGACTCAATGCAAGAACGGGATCTCCATTGCCAATGTCTGTAGGATCAAGGCTACTCCTGCTAATTACCATGGGGCTAAGGGCCCACTGGAGGTCAGATGCCAAGCTTTTACAATAAGTACTCACGCCATCCTCTCTTTATTCCACTCCACCACTATCTCAAGCAACTTACTAAATTGCTTCGACTTTTGTTCTGGCGGGCTCCTCTCTTTCACATTCCCTCTTTTACTTATCTTGCCAGTCAAGGAGATCACGTTGACCGTGCATCTAATTAACCACCATCACACCTCAACGGATTCACACTCATTGATCATTCTTGATATCAGCTCAGCGTTTTCACTTCATCCGTCCTCACTTCCAACACTCCCATCAACCAACTTCAATCCATTCAAAGATGCTTTATAAACAGATTTCTTGCGCTATTGCGCTTTCTGTAGTGGTATATGCAAACCCAGAACCCGCACCAGCAAATAACGCAGCTGCTGCTGGTGGAGGAACTGGAACGACATTGTCGGCCAACGCAATTCAATCCGGTTCCTTCAGTGATGGAACTACCGCAATTGGTTCAGAGGCTGGACAGGCGGCATCCTTGACATCGCAGAACAACTTCATCAACAACTGCGCTGGGAAAACCTTGACTAACGGTCTTCAAATCACCACTGGGTCATGTAACGGTATCAGTAAGTGATTCTCCTACTGTTCTTTGAGCAGCTGTACTAAGTATCAAAAGCTATGGGAGATATCCCAGCAAAGACTGCCATGGTTTCCTCGGTCATCACAAATCCTCAAACCGGTGGGGCAGCAATTGCGTCTGACACGAGCTTCAATATCACCGTCCAGATGGCCAATATTGTGGCTGGTTCTTTCACCGATGCTGATGCTACATACTACTCCGCGCCTCAAGCCTTGCAGGGCGGTCAGGTTGTTGGGCACACGCATGTCACTGTTCAAGACATGGGCAAAAGTTTAAACCCTACCACGGCGCTTGATGCTACTCAATTCGCTTTCTTTAAGGGTATCAACGATGCTGGTAATGGAAAAGGACTTCTCACTGCCGCTGTTACTGGCGGTCTTCCAGCTGGCAACTACCGTGTATGCACCATGGCCTCAGCATCCAACCATCAGCCCGTCATCATGCCCGTCGCTCAGCGTGGTACTGCTGATGACTGCACGAAGTTCGTTGTCAATGGAAATGGAAATACGGCCAATGCTGCTTCCAATAACGGTTCTGGTGGACAGGTACGTGTGATTTCTTGATAGGAATTCCTCGGTTTGATTTAGTTCCTTTACTAACTTGCTTATAGGCTGCCGCGGCTGCTGCTGCTAGTGCTGTCAGTGACCCAGGCGCGACTGTGGCTGCTGCTGGAGCTGCCTCGTCAACTGCCGCCGCCGGAAAGGCTGCTTCGACAGGAACTGGAAAGGGTGGAGCTAAGGGAGCTGCTGGTGGAGGCGGAGGTAAGGGTGGAAAGGGCCGAAAGGAAAGACTCCGCCGCGTATTCATCTCGTGAGCAGATTGAGGTATGATGGGAGCATGATAGATGGGAAGAGCACGCGGAGTTTAATCATTGATGGTGTGGTGAGTGGGAATCAGAAGGGTGTTTATTTTCGATCCTAAGAAACGGAGCACAAGGATTGGAAATCGTTTTTATTGGGGTTCTTTATGTGTCAATGTCATCTGTTTATAAAACCGCTTTCAAGAAAATGTTAATGTCATAGATGGCCGTTTAGACCCCGGGCCCCAGGCAGTGCTTGGAGTCATTTCTAGGAGTTGGGACAGATGTTTGAATTTGAAAGCATACTAAGCACAGCTTTCAGATTGACTTCAGACGCTTCTGCAAGCAGAACTTTGACACTGACACTTGCTTGCCTTTGTGATACCAAATTGTTGACACTGGTAAGGATCCGGGATGAGGATAAGACAATGCAAGTATTAACTTTGGCGGATGTTCAGACGCCGGCTTCCATCAATCTTGTTCATCGGGTCTCATCATGCGCTGCCATCTGTCAGGTCCCGGCTTGGAAGCTCGAGTCTGGAACAGGTGGTTGGCTGATGAGACGCTGCGGGTTTGACTGACCCCTGAATTCCAAGCCTTGCAGGGGGCAACCATGCCTAAGCGGCGGCCTAAGGCGATCAACCAACCACTCCAACTTCACCCCTCATTCACATCCAACCTGCCAAAAGTAAACATATCAAACACCGACTTGCATCTGCGACAGGATATCTGGCATTGCACAACGTCTCTCTTCTGCCTTGTTCGCCAATTGCTGCATTCCAGCACTTGACATCTAAAGCAATGCCAACATCATGTAAGACTCCAACAGTACCTTAGCTTTTACTCCCAGCATTGCTCTCCTCCCTCAACCCTGTATCCCGGCCCCCCTCCTCACAACACACATACCTAACCTCTCCTCCATCTCAGGATCGATCCCTCCCTCCGCCTCCGCCGCGCCATCCACGCCGCCGACCCCCTCCTAATCCAGCGCATCCTAAAAACCCACCCGCACCTCCTCCTGAACCCCGACTACTCCGCCGCCGGCCTCTCCAACACATCCCTCCACCTCGCCTCCTCCCTCGGCTTCCTGTCCTGCGTACGCGTGCTCCTCTCCCTGCACCACGAAATCGACGCCCTGAACGAAGACCACCAAACGCCCCTCATGCTCGCCTCCGCAGCCGGCCACACAGAGTGCGTGCACGCGCTGTGCACCGCTTTGCCCAGCTGCATTCCCAAGCAGGATGTGCGGGGCAGAGATGCCGTTATGGAAGCTAGTAGAGGGGGTCATGATACCTGTCTGCAGATCCTGCTGACGTTTGCGCCGAGTGGACCTGAGGAGTTACTGAAGAATGCGGATGTGGATGGCAATACGGCGTTGCATTTTGCGAGTAGTAATGGGCATTTGCTGGTGCTGAGGACGCTGCTGGCGGCGGGTGCGGATAGTGAGAGGAGGAATATGTGGAGTTGGACGCCGGTTGCGTATAGTGCGACGGTGCAGGCGGAGGTGTATTTCAAGGGGCTTGTGGCCGAGGTGGAGCGTAGGAGG
>QGMI01000507.1:0-27566 GCA_007821535.1 Lachnellula occidentalis
ATCGCTGATTCCGCTCTCCCCACCTTATGATCTGTTCATCGACCACGCATATTCCGACAGTCTCCACACCGCTGTCGCAGCCTCTCCACCTCCATTTCCGGCACTCATCTCATACCCATACGACGGCTTCCTCGAACGCGCATACGCCGTCGGCACTTACGCCGCATTGTCACAGTCACCAACACCTGTCGAATCCATGTACAACACTTCCCCATTATGTCCAACCCGCCATTTCGCACCCAAAACCTTCAGCTCAGCTACCGTGCGCGGCTACGCCTCGCATATCTGGTGTCGGTTCAACATCGCGCAAGAACCTTCCGCCCTTGCAGGCCGTTGAGAATCGTTGTCTGCGAGGATGAACGCCCTTTTCCTTCTATTGTCTTTTGTAGATATGTGTGCACGCCACACCAATGCTTCCGAATGGGACCGAAATTCTCCCCAGTTCCTTCGCACCCTCATGTATTCTCCTTATTTTCACAACACGTCGGATCAACGCCGGATTTTGCCTCTGAATGGATTCGAGGTGTTCTCTCCAGTTCAGAGATGCAATTAATTCGTGCGCCGTCTTGTGTTTTTTCCCTTGTTTTCAATTCGGATCAATGAATGCCGGGTTTTGCCTCTGATGGATACCTGTCTCCAATCTAGAGATGCAATTAATTCGCGCACAGTTTTATGGCTTTTTCTTGTTTCCAATTCGGATTAACGCCGAGTTTTGCCTCTGAATGGATTCGAGGTGTTCTCTCCAGTTCAGAGACGCAATTAGTTCGTGCGCCGTTTTGTGGCTTTTCTTTGGTTTGGTTGGTTAGTTCTTAGGGAGCGAGATGAATAGAAGAAAATGAAATGGAATGAAATAAAACAAACACTGCGCTGCGCTTTTGATTGACGTGATAATCGTGACTGTGACTGTGATTTTGGAAACTGAATAACATGCGTGGCTGATGCATCGATCGAGTCGCACATTGTATTCTTCGAAATCTCGAAAACCCTCCATAACCGCCGATGCTCATCCACCTCACTATTTCCTTCCTCCCATTCCAAAGCACGCGCTCATCACAGCTTATCACCCCAGTATCAATTACCCAGCAGAAGCCCCTCCTTCCTCTCCTATACTTCCACAAAACCCAGTTCGAGAATACAGAGCACGTCTTATTTTATAGCAAGATAGGATATGATAAGAATGGGAAGTTAAAGATGCACTTGCGTCGCCACAGAGCTGGAAGTGGGGATGGAAGGAGATTATAAGGTGCATGGATGGAGAGGAGAGGAGATATGGAAGCGTGGGTAGATTGGGGAGATGTGGGGATAAGAGTGTTGGTTTAGGTGTTGTTAAATAGTTAACAAATTAAGCATTTTCTACTGTGCTGGCTTCGATATTTTATGTCCGTCCTTTTGATTTATTAGGAGAAAGCTAAGAGTTTTCGCGGTGCGGGAGAGGGAGAGTTTATCATTGTAAATCGTGACGGAAGGATAAAGAGAGAGATAAAGATATGTTGATTGATGGGATGGAGGGATGTGGAGGCTTTCCACATTCTTGTGTAAGGCGGAAGGACACGAGAGGAAAGGCCTTTCCCTGGTGAAGTACATCGAGTGCGAAAGATGCGTTGCTGCATGTTTACGAAGCGTGGCGTGAGATCATGTTATGCGGATCGTATGTTAGGAACAGGAGTTTGCTGTATGCTACTGTATATGTTTTATGCACGTGAGTATATAGTGGTGGTTATGGGGGTGCTAGGAGGTGTGTTGGAATGGATGGTTTGATGGATGGCGCACGGTGTATGGATATGTGAGGTGGAGATGGGATGGAATGAAGGGGTGGGAGGAAGGGTATGAAGATGATGCTCTGGATGGGCTGGCGCAGTAGGGCATAATGGAGGAAGCGTGCGAGAGTTGGCGTGCACTATATTGTGGGATAAGGAAGGGGGATTTACGGCGTGGCGGCGTGGGATATGGATATCATAGCTAGGGAAGGTAGGTAGGCCACCACGAGCTTCAGATGCCATAAGTGCTCTCACATGGGGGAAACGGCAGAAGCTACGAGACTTTTATTTTGCGCCGATTATAGAGTATACGATGATGACTGTTCATTGCGAGGAGCGTGGTGCTGTTACTTGGTAAAGAGTAAGCATGCGGGTAGAGTGCCAAAAGGGTGTATTAAGTTTTGGGAGGTGGATGGGATGCTAAGACTGGTATTAGGTGTGGCAATGGGTCGTGGATGGGCTTTTGAATTGTAATTTGTGCAGTAGAATTTGGCTGTTTATTATATGGTATATCATATTTGCTGTCTTGACTTGATTCCCTTTGCCTTGCTTTTAGTCTTCTATGCCTAGCCACTTGGAACTCAAGGGTGCGTGGCATTGATGGGAGGTTGGGGTGAGTCACGTGGGACTTTGCCTTTGCGTGGTCGTATGGTATTGTGTGAGCTAGTCCTAAGATGGAAAAGTGCTACTTTACTGTTGAGTTTACAGGGAAGGGAAGGTATTGCAGGGGTTGGAGGGTCAATGAATGATTGAATCGGGCTTTGCGTTTTAAGTGTTGTATGTAGGTACGTACGTACTTGCACTTGTATTGAAACGATGAGAGCAATAGGATTAGGAATAGGAACACCAGAAAGTGTATGCTCTCTATTACTCACTCTATTACCATCACGTAGCAAGTATTTGGATACGTCAGAACAATACTTGGTGAAATATCGAGAAGTGACAAAACGCAGTTTGGGGTGGATTATCCTATCTATTCACACATCATCCGTCTTTCCGCCCTGCACCCTCCACCTATTCACCAGGCCACAGTCGTAAACTGCGCCATCTATCCCCCACCCAAACCTCGCGCTTTACCCCGTGCAGCTGACCGAAGGTGGTCAAACTGGTTATGCCTCCTTCCACCGCTGATTTAGTAGCCCCAGCTGCCCGGTTACACAGGCAGACAGGCAGACAGGGGTACTGTGAACAATCCTTTCGCCTCCCACCCTCCCGTGACCCACACACAGATTCCTCACATTGCCTTGTTGAATATCCTCGACTCTTACTCTTGCTCTTCCCTCTACACCTCCTTCTGCACTGCATCGCATTGCACCCATTGCACACATACCGACCCCCTTCCTGCTCGCGCCTATGGCGGACAGCAATTCCACTCCAGTCCCGGTGGACCCTCGAGATGTCGGTTGCCTCGACGTCGGAGAAGTAGACAGCAAGGTCAATGATGACGGTTCTTTGAAGGTTCGCGGAGCATTTCCATCTAAACCAGTAGGCTTTGCTAATGGGCCTTGGCAGGCTTTGGATAAGAACAAGAAGAATGACGATATGGCTAAGAATGTGGCAGAAGAGCAACAAGTGGGATGTTTGACAGAGTCAGAGTCAGAACAGTTAAAGAAGGACGAGGACAGACCTACTCCTATTCTCCAGTCTGGACCTACCCCTATCATCAAGCCTGGACCTACGCCTACTCCTGTTGTCAAGCCTGCACCTACGCCTACTCCTGTTGTCAAGCCTGCACTTACTCCCGTTGTCAAGCCTGCACCCAGCCCTATCTTCAAGTTTGCACCTAGCCCTACTCCTGTTCCCAAGCCTGCAACTACGCCTGTCTTCAAGCCTCCACCTACCCCTGTTTTCAAGTCTGCACATACCCCTGAGTCTGTCCTCAAGTTTGCGCGTACCCCTATCCCCAAGTCTGCCTATACTCCTGTCCTCATACCTGAGCACCGAAAGATTCTGGTTACGAAGAAGCTAGAACGTACGCGCCCTGTCGCCTTCTCATTTGTCAACAACCAGGACGCTCCAAAGTTTCCATTATCTGGTGGAAATCCCAAGACCAACCAAGGAGTTTTTGCTCCCACAGCATCCAATCCTGCTTATGGTGCTGGTCCAGCCTCGGGACAGAATATGAACATGAACCAAGGAACTTCCATATTCTCTGCGTCCATTACGCCTATCTTTGGCTCCAGTCAACCACCCGTCCTTGGTCAATATAACAACCCTTTCCTGGCGCCAACCCAACCACCACCACCACTACTTCCACCTCCCACACCACCCCAGCAGCCTGCTGCTCCACCATCAAGCACTGAACGCCTGGGAATCATGAATGCGGCTGCCGGTGAAGGATCCACCACCAACACTTCGGGAATGACAAACCTCTTCGATGCGTTAACTGCTCATAATCGTGCCCACCCCTACCCCATTACTGAATCGACTGGAAACAATGGAGTGCCCAACGCTGGACCTAGCAATTCTCCCTATCCACCGTCAGATGGCGGTGGTTTGCCCAATACTCACATTATCGCATCACCTCAGCCTGCTATTCATCATGAAGCAGAGTCTAGTGTGGAGGGCGGCGCTTTGGATGAGATGGGGATTGACACCAGTACTCTTGCTACAGACTCTGAGGTGCCACAGATTGAGAAGGGCAAGGAGAAGGTGGAGGATCCGGATTGGGCTTCCGACTTTTCCAGCTATGCAAACGAAGACGCCCAGCCTGAGCAAGATTCACAGTCGGAGTCGAGTTTCGACTTTAACTGGATCCCTGGGGAACAGGTCTTAAACCAACAGCCTGGAATTCAGAAAAGTTTGGTGACTACCCAAGAAGGCAGTCCTCAAGGGGAAGACTCGTCCAAGGGTGAAGCCATTGATCCGGAGCCAATTATTGAATTTGCCGTAAGTTCTTCTTGGTTCCCCTCCCCTACCCTCCCCTCTTGCCTTGACATTGTCGTGACTCCAAGTAAGATCTATACTTTGTAGTTGAACAATGCTAACTCTGTTCTCTATCATAGGAGCAGGATGTCACAAGTGACATCGCTGTGGTTCCGAGCGGCGCTTCTCAGTCTCTGGTCCATGAATCCAGCCAAGAGTTGGTCGCTCGAGACCAAGAGGTAGCCATCGTCACAGCCAGCCCAGAACTGGAAGTCGATCCTTTGCAAATCGATGCTGGTCAATACTTATTTGCTCCCGATCTTTTGCAAATCGATGCCGGTGAAGACCTTTTTGCTCCCGATCTCAATTACGATGCAACCATGGACTTTACTCATTATATTTTGATCGAGGCATTCCAGGGTGCCAATCTACCTTATTTCAAAGGACTCAACGCCCAGCAATCTGTTGATGAACTCATCACCGATATTCTTGCCCGACTTGCCCGAGATGCTAGCACAGTCAGACTCCTTGCGGCTATGAGCAAGAAAGTCAGCTCTCTCCGTATGGGTATGAGAAAGAAGGTCCTCTCTCTCCGTGTGGGTATGAGAATGCAAGTTATCTCTCTCCGTATCGATATGAGACAGCAAGTCATCTCTCTTCGTGATCGTTGTCAAACTCTCCAAAAGAGACAGGGTTTTTCAAAGAAGCAGTTGGGCAACGCTAAGAAGAAGTTGGCCAACGCTCAGAAGACGTCGGCCGTGGAGAAGGCAGAGATTATGTCCTTGAAGGATCTTAATTGTATTCAGGTGGTTCAACTGGCGGATATGGTATCAGAAGTGGCCCACTTCCAGAAGAGAATGAGAGAGGAGCAACAGGCTGCGAAGAAGTCCGCTGCGCGATATGATGAGATTGCCAACTCAGACCTTGGAAGCCTTTTCAGACAACTCGACGCAACATACTCAAAGATTAATAGTCTCAAGGCAGCATTGAAGGAGAAGTCCAAGGAAATTGTCACAGCCAACAGCCAAGCACGGGCATGCCGGAATCTCTTCTTAAGAGAGAAGTACGATCATACCATCCTAAAGGCCGTGTGTGAAGACTACGAACGAAAACTCAAGGCATATCGGATGATGGACGGATCGTTCTGGTCGAGACCACCTGGAAAGTATAAGCTTCCAGAGACATATACAAAGCTCGAAAAGATTCGACACTATACTGCTACAGTTATTGAACCACGACTTAAGGAGCGATCGGATCTTGACTGTATCAGAGCTTACATGTACAACAAGTCGAAGTACGAGCTGAAGCTGAATGCTGAGATTCCTTCGGCTCAAGATGATGATGAGTGGGCCGATGATGATGAGTGGGAAGACCAGAGCCCTTCTTCATCTAGTGCCGCCAACGCAGATACCCCCCAAACTTCGTCTGCCATTGCTCGTGTCCGAAACAACCGTCCTCGCAGCTTTTCATTTGGCGACACCCCTCGTTCACCAAAGATCACTCCTCCTCCTAATATTACGACAACCGCAGATGGCTCTGATACGCCTCCCACTGCTTCCATTATTTCGCCAGTTCCAACTATTGAGGCTGTGTTGCCTCGACCCCTACCTGACATTGCAGATGACTCTATCGAATCTCCCACTGCTTTACTCCTTTCGCCACTTTCACCTGTTGAGTTGCCTCAAATCTCAACTAACATTGCAGATGACTCCATCGAGCCTCCAACTGCTTCCACTACTTCGTCAATTCCAGCTGTTAAGTTCTCTCAACCTTCATCTGACATCGTTTCAGATGGCAATGCCATTCAACAAAACCAAAAGTTCTCCAACACCATCCCAACCACCAATGTTTCCGATAGTAAGAATAACTCCCTTATCACTCTTGTAGCTTCTGCTAACCTTTGATTCGTACCTGAAGATGATCTTGCTATTTCTCCCGCCGTCCATGGCGACATTTTGACCACTCCATTGCCTCATGGCGAATCAAATTACTTCTGCACTATTGGCTCCAACATGCGTCGAGGTAAATCAAGTGGACAGGGTCGCAACCTGTTCATCTTTGTTCTCGGCTGCATTCTTGGAGTCACCGCCCTCTCTGCATTTGGGCAACCTATTTCCGACTTCACACAAAACACCGTCTCACTGTTCAACAACAATATCTTCCAGCCTTTCATCCTTTTGACTGGGACTGCCAATGATCACAATCCGCCTCATTCTCGTCGTCCGAACCCGGCGACTTTCCTCGACTCAGTTCCGTACACTCCTGCACCCACTCTGGCCAAGAAGCCCCTCCCTGGCATCTATTTCGACTCCTCTGACACGATGATGTATGACAACGCTCAGTACATTGGGACTTTCAAGGCTCTTCGATTACAATCTTTCGCACTGCGATTTTCCACACCTGCACCACCACCTGTTTTCAACTACCATGTCCAAACCATGTCTGAGGTTACCGACCACCCTTGTCCTCATGTCCAATACATGCCCGACGATCCCGACGCTTCCTTCTTCACCAAATCCTGCCAATACATCTACCACCAGTACTGCCGCAGCATCATCACCCAGGACCCCGACCACTTCGGACGCGAAGAGGTCGCGGGACCCGGAGAAGATGTGAGCGCAAGTGCTGGGCCTATAACATCCACATGGATATGCGAAGGCGAAAGCGAAACCGAAAACTGCGATTGGGTCCGCGAACCTGACCGAATCATACCCCCGCGGTCTAACATCCGTCATCCTGGCAAGGCTTTTTAATCGCGCTGGTCGCGTTTCAACTGCCTTGTCCAATGCATAACACTTGTTGTATATATTTGAGCTGTTGCAGCTCTATATCATCAGGATACTTGCAGTTGACGGATAGATGGCTATCTCATATCTTGTCCCATCAGTCAGTCACCATCATTCTCCAAAAAGAAGAGAACACAAAAACCACAAAGACCAAAAAAACATGAAACAGAAAAACAAAAAAGCCGAAACACAAAGGAGGAGGATGAGAGTGTTTCATGTCATGTCTACGGTGGAGAGTTGGAAGCACATAAGGGTCGAAGCAAAAGTCTTCGATGCCTTCTGTCGTTGAGACAGTGTTAATGTGGCTTGCCATTTGTACGACTTCCTCGAGCTTGTATTGCCTTTCAAAAGGAATCCAGCTACGATCCATTTCATTTTCATTTCCTTTTCAACTATTTTTCCTGTTTCTGACCTTCAAACAACAATGTATCTCACAGCCTCTACCCCCATCATCCCCCACCTCCCCACATCAACCTAGTAGCCGACTCCGCGGGTAACGTGCATTCTCCGGAGTGCTGTACCTGCTGTGCCGGCTTACGCGGTTGTGACTGGGAAGGGAAGGGGTGATGGGACTTGGGCTTTTTTTCTGGGGGTTGCGGAAAGACGCGTATGAGACTGTATGAGATAGATAGAGTAGTTGATTTGAGTTGACTTCATAAAATGAAAGGCCTTTCATGAATAATAAAACCTTGCGCGTAGAGTGCTTCGACGTGATTTTGTTGGATCGTGACGACTTACTGATAAACCCCCTCATGCATAACATCACACTATATTCCAACCCCCACCCCCCTTACCTCCCTCACCTTCCTCACCCCCTCATCCACGTCCTCGCCGTCCATCTCTTGCCCCAACCCAAACCGCAAATATGAAGGGTGAACCAAAAGAGCTGAACCATATACAATCTAAACTGCTTACGGCTTCCTCAACCAGCAACCCAAATCCATTCCCTCCCTCTCTAGCATTACCTACTATCCTCAAAGCCAGCTCCCGCCTAAACACGAAGCAACGGAAACCGATTCATCGATCGATGATGATTTGAACGAAATGAGCATGTCTGTTTTACATGAGAGCGTGTACGCGAAGATAGAAGGATGATGGATAAGGGTAATTTTGCTTTGTAATCCTCTATACTGTATTCGTACGGAGTATATAGAGGTGGTGAGGAAGTGGATTAGGGAGATGGATGGAGGGGGAAAGGAAGAAAGGAAGGAAGGTAGGGAAGAAAGGGAAAGAGAAATAGAAACAGATCTGATGGATTAGGAAGAGCGTTTAAGGAACCGGAGTTGTGATCGATTCCGGGCGGTGTGTTGCATAACCTCACGGCAGTATGAGGTTGAGCTTGGGTTTAAGGATAAGGATGATTGATGTAGAAACTAGAATACACACGCGCGAAATCCATGATTTGAAAGGAAGCAGCTATTAATCACCAATATTCCACAGAATCAAAACATGCAAATCTCGAGCAGACAGTCGTACTATCAAAACAATTCACCAGCTTCAAAAACACAATAAACAAACCTAACAAAAGGAAACACAGGCCGTAATCCGTGCAAACCACCTGAGATCGGTATATATTCAGCCCGAACCTATACCTACTCACGTTCCTCCTCAAATGCACTCCTACCGTATGCATTTACCTCCGATAAAGACAGCTCGACTCAGACATCTAGATTAGCGGACCGATATCCCAATTTGCTAGCAGCGCGATGGTGCTATACTCGAGCAGGCGTGGATAGTGCCGCACTCTCAATCCTTTGGGGTGGATGGATTTGAATTTCGCGGCTGGGTTGTTGACGGCTGATATGTTGGGGGGGGGGGGGAGTGTGGTTTTTCCTCGCTGCCGGTTTTCCATGCAGTGAAGGTGAGGCGGCGGTGGTGCATGTGTTATGTTTGAGAGACGAGTATGTGCGGGTTGGTTCCTGTCTACTGGAAGCTGTTAGGCATGCTGAGATTGACTTCTCACACGCTTGTCGGGGCGCAAGGAGGGGGTCTTGTTGTGGGGATGGGGGGTGGAGTTGATGATATGATTTGTATCGACCGGGAATCTATCTTTCTCTCGATAATAGCTGAAATGATGTGCATGGAGGGGGTAAAACCACAGCTTTCTTGCGCCAGCGAAACGCCTTTTCTACAAGCTAATGCTGCTTTGGTAGGTAAATGGGATGTACTGGAAGGTGGGGAGATGGAAATGTGCTTTGGTGTGGGCAGCAAGTATTTTGGGGATCTAGATATACTGTTACTTATGGGTGCTGCGAATTGAATAGTAGGGGAGAGGGGTGTTTATGTGACGACCGTCGGAATGAATGTCGGTATAAGAGATCTATCAATTGGATGGTGGTGGGTTTGAGACTAGCAAACCTAATTAGACAGGGTAGTTGTGCTTGTCCGCGTGTAAGATAAAGAAGTGATAGATATGGAGGATCTTAGCATTTGAACAGTTGCGATTCGAGACAAGCGTTGAAGAAGGTCTAGAGGAAAAGCGCTCGAGGTTGATTGTGAGCTGTTTTGCGAATATGGAGTGTTAGGGATGTGGGGGGGATTTGGTAAACGGACACCGGGTGATTGCATACAACGTCTTCTTCAATCTGCCTCATCTAAGGAATTTCCAAAAAGTTTCCTTCGGTTATTAATAAGTTGAAATTCGTCCTGCAACGACTGCCGTGTGATTCAGAAGTCTTTGGCTTCTGCTAGCAAGCATGTGCTAGATTTTCTGACGCAGAAATGGGTTTCGCAGATATCTTCAATTGATACTGACTAATCGCTTTTGTTGTCTGTTACCGTTTGTTCGATGAGGAATACTGTGAATGTTGGGTGCTCATGAGAAAAGAGCCTGAGATCTGCCAAATATAATCAGTCAGACTTTTCTGGAATTCGGGTTCTTACTCCCCTCTATATCTATCTCCGTGGTGCAAAATGAGCTTCCTTGAACTTCCAGGGTGTGCATAGCTCGAGATAAAAATCCGGGTTTCGACTCAAATCTAGTCAATCGCCTGTCGTGTCTAACAGGTAGCGGCTACATAGCTGCAGTATTTCGGTTTTCGGAAGAGGACGGGTCGCCGTCTCCGAGACGGCGAGTTGAGAACTCGAGAGCCGTAATCTGGTGAATGGACTGGACTGGAAATTATGTGCAAGATACTGTCGGCTTTTCATGCTCTCTGTTGAGATATTTGGTAGATAGATTTGGTTCAGATGTCTGTAGAGTAGGTAAGTTGGGACCGCTTCTCGGATATATTTACACAGGTAGTTGTAGATTGACGCCGAGGACAATTGTAGTTCGAGGTAGGTATGTGTTCCATCCGCATAAGTTTCTAGGTTCTGAGATTCTAGGTTCTGTGAATAGTTATTGGGGATACTCGCATATCGATAAGGTTGCATAAAGGCAGTTGGGGCTAATTGCGATGCATTGCTTGTGCGATAACCCGAAATAAATGCGCGTACCTGATTTGTGGTGCTGAATTCCATGGCTGCAAAGATCTTAGCAGGAATGCATGAATTATCTGAGAGACTGGTCTTCGGGATGTCTTACAATTAAGAATCTTGAAAGTTGATATTGTGCTTGTGTGGTCATATCAAAAAGACCACCACGAGTGAAATATAAATGAATAGGAATGGGGAAATGTTCCTAGATACAGGAGTCCTTGATAGAGAGGTTCTGCGACTGAGTAAATGAGAAGCTGTATAAGAACGACAGCACGTACATAATTGTTTCAGCAACATGGAAGGGTGCAAATAGTATGGGCGGACAGACTCCAGCGAGGTGAGAGTGGCACTTATTTGTACTGTATCCAAACAGCCGGTTTTTTGGAAGGACATGCCTCGACAGTATTCGTATCTTATCAAGGTATTTGTCTATTCTATGGCAACGATGGCATTGCACTATCTAGTCTATTGGTTGACATCTCCATGAAGGTGTCCTGGGCCGCCATTCTTCTTGTGAGCTTCAACGACGCTTGTTAGTTGAATATATGCGATCTCAAATAGGGGGTAATGGAATTCCCGAGCAAATACTGCATCGCATGAAAACGACGCGAACAGATGGCTCGATACTGTTGGTGTCAATTAGAGTCGGTTCGCGTTACCTGACATTAGCAATTATAGCGCTCAGCTGTTGAAGAATACGTAGTTTCCTGTCTTTTGCAGTTTTCAAGGTAACCGGTTGCTAGAGATTCAGTAAAAGTCTCATATCGGTACTGCAAGGAATAACGACGCTTGTCACTTGCAGCATCCGCAAGACGTCTGTCTCTATCGAGCGTTACAACCATCCAAGCAACCGAGGGGATAGCGAGAGATGGACACCTACGGAGAAGTCACCGCACCGTTTCGTTCTGACAAGCATCACGCGCTATGCCTTGCATCGCGGATACCGATCTCACTACGTCAGCTGCGCGAGAACAGCCATTTCACCCGTTTTTGGATATTTAGAGGGTCAAGCCTAGAAAGGAGGCGAATCCGGGAGAAAATGTAAACAAGTAAGACACTGTGTATAGCAACATTTCTCCGTTTCTTTGTCGTGAACTCGAAAAAAGTACCGGGAGTCTGAATTGTATGTGCAGAACATGAGGTTTGCGGCATTCGGGGTAGAGAATGGTTATTCCTTTGATTATTGTCAGCATCTCTCCACGTGGCACACCAAATCTGGGATTGCCAAGGGGGCGGAGACAGGCTGCTGATCTCTATCCCCCTCTGTTCCTCTCCGAGTTTATCCCTAGTCGGGCCTCGTGGTCTTTGTTTCGTAAAAACTCGTCGGCAACTTTAATTTTTATATAGCATAAAACTTACATCGTAAGTCCTCAAGAGTCAAAGTACAAAGAGGATAATAGGAGGTTAAAGACAAATTACCAACTACGACGTGGTGTATGCGGTGTTAGGAAGTTTGCTTGAGATCAGATAGATCGTGGCGCCTGTGGCTGAACACACTAAGCTATATCGGTCTTAGCGTGGAGCTTGAACCGACGTCTGCCACGTGAAGCATCACCGTTGCAATATACACCTTCTCTGAAAGACATATCTTCGTGTTCATGATAGCCATATCCCCCGACCACAATGGCAGACTGGAAGGAGGTCTATGGTTCTTTAGATCCCGTCCGATGTCTGCCAACCGCCAGATCCAGCGGCCAGATCCGCCACTCGAAATGGACACGGGTCCGGAGTAATGAAACAGAGCATTGCGAAAGTTGCAGGCAGGGTCAATAATAGCATCATGCAGCTTCTGGGTGGATTTGGTGATCGTCAGTTCCTTTCACCCATCTCTTGAAACATTGCAGAGTCGCATTTTGAGCACCGTCTTGGATTTTTGTAAAGTCAATACTCTGTCCGTACCGAGTAGTTCTCTCGAATGATCATAGTGCCCCCAGAATCGGGATTTTCAAAGATACATTCTTCATACTCAACAGGTCAGTCGAAGGTTGTGAACGGCGGCGAATATCAAAAATTCCCTTAAAGCTTACAACGTTAGTGCTTAGCAGTATCTTGAACGCAAGGTTCGGTTGGTCGCGGGTATCAAGATGATGGCAGGATTCCGTGCCCAACCAGTTCTGTCCAAAGTTATTATCGCGGATTCGCGTCAGTACTCCACCTCCCGCTGTCAAAGATTGCAGGGTCAGTATCAAGCGATTGCCCGGGGGATGTAGGACCAATACTACGCAGCCATTCCAGCATTGTGGGGTGCAGGTTGGAAAAAAAAGGCGGGGTCGGAAACAAGAAACTTTTCGACGTTCACTTCAGGGGCTATAGTTCCTCAAGCAGGACTCTCGCTGCAAACTCCAAGCGGGCAAGTGTCGGAAAGAAGCCGACTTCTCATACTGATAGACCATTGGAATTTTATTTTGGCGACGCTGTGGGTGGGTCATTTCAAATGGACTTTGAGCGACACAAGCCCGCCAACTTTTCCGAATCCGCTCTGAACAGGTATACAAATAGCTATGGATGCCATGTCTCAACCAGACCTGCAGCCTCTTCTATGCCTAAGCTCTAAGACATTTCAAGCGCGCTGCAACGGTTCCAATCATGTCTTCGTATCTCAAATATGTGTTCGGCCTTCTCATTGCGAGCTCCGTCTCTGCCTTGGTCCATCCAGGCATGCTTCATACCGATGATGATTTTACGCGCATGAAGTCAAAGGTTGACGCCAATACCACGCCCTGGATCACTGGATGGAACATGCTGATTGCCAATTCTCATTCCTCCCTGACCTACACCGCGAGTCCTCTGCCCATCGTCTACCGCGGCTACGACGGCACTCAGCGCATTAAATAGCCCAAGCGCTCCTTTGCCATTCTATGCCTAGCCATGCCTAGCTATTGCTAATCCATGAGGATATAACTTAAGCTTTCCATAGCCTAGCTAGTGAGGTAGCTAGACCCATGCCAAGCCACTATAGTGGCATGGCATAGCATGGCTAGCATATTAATAGGGGGGTAGTAGGTCATATAGTAGTAGATAATTAGTAGGGGAGACCTCCTAGAATTGAAGCTATATAGTGCTAGGTTTTACTACTTTAGTTCCTATAAATCTTCATATTTCTCAAGTCAACTGCTAACGCTAAGGTACTTCCCCTATCACCTAATTTAGTACTGCCCCTAAGGTCACTTACTATTTTTTAGGGTTTAATCTATCTTGCATATTAAATTTTTTGCCTTACTATTATTTTTACTCACTTGCTCAAATAGATACTCAATTAAAGTTAGATCTTACTTCCCTTAAGAAGATACCTACACTTCTAAGCGACGAATCACCTATAATTTAAGCGCTACTTTTAGCTAGTAAAGACGCGTAGTACGACCTCCTTATTACCTAAATCCCTTCTATAAATAAGGTTAAAATTAGAGGCATTTAATATATTAAATATCACCTATATTAAACTAGACACTTGATTTGCTCTATATGGTACTAGCATCTAGATCAGGCTAAAGAGCTAATATCTACTAAGAAGTATATGAATTCCCTAGTTATTTCTAGCTTCTTTTAGTAATCTTAAGTAATGCTAACGATTTTAGATTAGAATGCTAAAAAGAAGATCTAGAAAAGAGATAAAAGGTACTAGAAGTATAAGTACTATAACCACATTATTTCTACTATTGCAAATAGTAAGAATAAGGAGACATATCTAGCAACCTATAGCATTATAAAGACTAGTAATAAAGTCTCTTAATCAAGAAATTTTAATAGGTTTAAAAAAGTGGTAGCAGATTAAGCTAAGCTAATTTGATAGGCTAAAGCATATATCTCTCTTACTATAGTAGTAAAGCAGGACCCCTTTATTAATGCTTTGATTGCATTTATTATGATCTACTAGCTAGCGCTCGCTATCATTATTAATAAGCTATTTCTTAAGCTTCTTCAAATAATATATCCTTTAGCAGAAAAGGTTCTTCTAGCTTATAGGTAGATAATTTGCAATATTACTATAGAGCACTTTAAGAAGTAGAAGTAGTAGGTTAAAGAAGAGCTAGGGCGAAGCCTTAGTATAGTATACTTCTCTTTTAACCTCTAGACGTCGCCTAATCACCTCGCTTTAATTAGTATTATAGCCTATTTTATTAATAAGTTTAGTCAAAATCAATCTATAAGTTACTCTTATTTTTTAGTAGATATACTAATCTGACCTAAGTAGTCTTAATCGCAAAAAAATGGTACAGATTACTACTTTCTAATACTACTATGATTATATAGTTTAGATCATAGGGACATTCTTGATATTAGCGCGAAGTTGTTTAAGGAAGTGAATTCTACTAATTATTATTTTATTTTATAGATATTAATCGCCATTTGCTAGCTTAAGGGAGCCTATTCTAGGGATAATTAAGTAGAGATTATTATTAAGGTCATTAAAGAATTCAGTTTATAAGAGCAGGTAGGCTATTTTGTAATAGATAATGCCTTAAATAATAATATAGCTATTAATACTATAATCAAGTACTTCTTCTCCTACCTCTTAATCTAGGCCTAAAAAGGAAGATGACTTCGCTATCTTAGGCATGTGATTAACCTTACTATAAAGGCATTTCTTTATAGTAAAGACTTTAAGACATTTAAGCTAGAAGCATTAGCTAATCAAGAATAGTTCAAGCTATTAAAAGAGCTTAAAACCTAGAGAAAAAGGGGGCCTATAAGGAAGCTTTATAATATTATCGTTTTTATATTAAGAACCCTATAGCGCCAGGCTAGATTTATAGCAATTATATTACTCCTAGGTGATACTTTAAACTATAATCATTTCTTACTTATTATTAATAATACTACTTGCTAGAATTCGCTTTACTTAATAATCAAGTAAGCAATTAAGCTAAAAAATCAAATTGATAGCTTTTATATTAATCATGCTAATAAGCTTTATAGCACTACTTGATAATAACAACTAGGTAATATAGATAATAATAATTCTCTACTATGTAATAATACTCTTAATGTAGATGATTAGGCCTTACTATCTAAGATTATAAGCATTTTAAAGAAGTTTTATAATCTTACTAAGCGTAGCAAAGGCACTAAAATAAAGGTAGATAGGGGGGTTTTATTTAACTATTTAACTACTTTAAATCAACTTATAATACATATATGAAGCATTAGGGATGACCTTATGATTTAGGCAGATATACCTCATCTTTCTACTCTTTTAGCTGTTTTTTTAAAGTAATATATTATTAATTACTAGACTAAAATTAATGAATATTTTACTAAAGTTAATGAAATACTAGCCCATTATGCCTTAGTTGTCTATACGCTACATATGAAGTAGCATTATTTTAAGACTACCTAGAAGGACGTATGACTATAGAAAGATATAGTAAGGCTTATAAAATAGCTTAATGATAATAGGAGTGCTCTTAATTAATTATAGGGGGAGTACTAGTTTCTTCTAGTTAAGGCTATTCCTACTTTAGTAGTCCCTATAAAGCAAGCTCAATTACCTAATAAGTTTAAGATATATTATAATATGACGCTACTTAAAGAGGAAGATAGTATTAATAAGCTTGAAGTATAGATAAAAGAGAAAGTCTTCAAGCTAGAAGGTAAGACATTGCCTTAATTTTAGGTCTACTAGTTAAAGTATGCTTCTACTTATAGGCTAGCCTAAATGGGCCTAGATATGGCTTTAATCCCAGCTATGTCAAGTGAGTATGAATAAGTTTTCTCTTAGTATAAATTGATGATCATAAGATAGCAGTATAGCTTAAAAGCTAATATTATTAAGGCTTATTAGTATCTTAAGATGTAGCTAATTATAGACCGTAAGAGGGCTAGAAAATAGACCGGGAGAGGCAATTGGACTACCCCTACATCACTTGGGAATCTCTAAATAGCTTCAAGTTTTTTATAAAAATGTCACATGATTCACCCCCTATACCCCTTCCTCTGCCATGCCATTGTGCCTAGCCTTGCCTAGCCTTAGCCTAGCTATTGCTAAGCCATGCATTTAGTAAGTCAGCCTTTCTATAGCCTTGCTAGTGCACTTAGTTAGCCTAAGCCTAGCCATAGGGGTGGCTTGGCAAGACTTGGGCTATTTAAATCGCTGACGGCACTCACGCTGAGAATTATGGTACTCTTTACAATGATGTTGCAGCAGCCTATGCTCTTGCCTTGCACTGGAAGATCCAAGGCCTTGATGAATTTGCCGATGCTGCTGTAGCCATATTTGTAACGAACCCCTTTCTTTGATCCTCGATTTTGCTTTTTGGGCTTCCGAATGTTCCATCCTCTCAGCTCTTGCTTTCAACAGAAAAACTGATACTAATGCGGAGTAGAATGCATGGTCATCGAAATTGACATCCATCCAAGGAGACTCCGACGCAGCCCTGGCAGCAGGTATCTACGGTTACCAATTTGCCAACGCAGCCGACCAGGTCGCGTTCCAAACCATACTCCACGACGTCTTCTTCAGCATAAACTACGACTTCCTAAACCGGCACAACGGGCAGACCGACCCCGACGTCTTCTTCGCCGGCTGGGACCTATGCCAAGTAGCCTCCATCATGTCCATCGGCATCTTCAACGACAACCAAACCATGTACGACTACGCCGTCACCTACTTCGAATCCGGCGTCGGCAACGGCAACATCCACAAAGCCATCTGGGTCACCTACGATGTAGACGGACACCTCGGGCAATGCCAGGAATCCCGGCGCGATCAGGGGCATTCGACCTTGGACATCGCACTACTGGGCGTCATTGCGCAAATGGCGTATAATCAAGACAACGATTTATTCGCGTATGAAAATAACCTGATTCTGGCCGGTAGTGAGTATACGGCTAAATACAACGTCGGTTATGATGTGCCGTATACGGCGTATACGAATAGCTACCCGACGGACGAGCCGATCATCTCGAATTACTCGCGGGGCACGATGAGGCCGACTGATGAGCTGGTCTATGCGCATTATCATGATCTGAAGGGGGCGGATGCTTGGTATACGGGGATGTATAGGGATATGGTTAATAATTACACGGGTGGGGCTGAGGGAGGCGGAGGGAATTATGGGAGTGATAGTGGGGGTTACGATCAATTGGGCTACGGCACTTTGACTTTCCGCCTCTCAGCAGCGTAGCTGGCCAGTGTGTGTGAGTATGATATCGAATGAATGGATTGCAAGCTACGGAACTGTTTGGCAATTCAAGCAGGAAGGCTAGTTTGATGGGAGTGGAGTCTATGCTCTAGCTTTGTTATGCTTTCGATATTGTCAAAGAGCAGCACCGGAGAAGAGTTAGAAAGTGCCTTTGTTCGTCAATTTCAGGCTGTACGATTTATTGTTTGTTATGACTTAGGATACCTTTCTGAGATGTACCCCCATTGAGTCTTCGTACCCACCTCTTTCCTCAATCCCCCATACACAAACAAGCATCTCCCAACCCCAAACCTCAGCCACAAAAGATGTGCCCTACTCGTTACTTCCACATCACATACCACCTTTTCACCCTAGATGTCCTCACACACACACATTTGGTCACGCAAAGTAGATGCATATTTTTATTTTCAAAAATTGAGATTGATCGTCAAAAGCAATAAAGAACAAAATTACAGGCGTGAAACCCCAACTAACTACCCATCACCAACCAGCAGATACTTCACAGACTGAAGATTTATATTCCGGCCATTTTTTCAAAGAAGTCCAACCACCAACCAGCAGATACTTCACAGATTGAAGATTTACATTCTGGCCATCGATACAAAAAGAGAGAGAGATCCAACTTCTATCTACTACTGGTGAGTCACAAGCTCGAACCAAAATCGCTCGCCTCCCCGAGCACTACCTTGCCCCTCTTGCAACCTCGTTTCTTTTTTTGATTCGTTTTATTGATTTTTGTTTGTTGTCGACAGCTGCACCACTCAAACACCACCACCAGCACGGGGACGAAAGGACAATATGCAACGAAGGAAGTTGATCCCCGCTCAAAGTAGAGGGGTTTCTGACACAGCGCCGTCAGAGATCAACTTACATGCCTCGTTGAAGAATGTGCGCAGTCCTGTGTCCCACATGCCGATGATGCATGCCGTCGATGCTTCTTCCTATTCAGCAGACCTCGCCACTTGTGCTCCAAAGGACGAGAAGACTGTATGGCAACCAAGGAAGCTGATCCCCACTCAAAGTAGAGGGGTTTCTGACAAGGTGAAAGTCGGAAATCAGCGAGCATGCCTGGTTGGATGGATGGTGAGGTCTTATGGCCTGTGGAGTGGGTGGTGGGAGGATGTCGAAGGGAGGGGTGAGGGAGGTGTTTTTGGTGAGTGGGTGAAGGGGCAACAAACTCGCCGCTGTGGTTCGAAGGACGCAAAGACCGTGTGGCAACCAAGGAAGCTGATCCCCACTCAAAGTAGAGGGGTTTCTGACGGGTGAAAGTCGGAAATCAGCAAGCATGTCTGGTTGTGTGTTGAGGTCCTACGTCTTGTGGAATAGGCGGGAGGAGAATGTCGAAGGGAAATGCTTCTGGTGACTGGGTAAAGGGGGTTGTTGCGTAGTAGTGCGATGTGATATGTATGTTGTGTATATTCGTCGTAATCAGTCGTATAGGAAACAAGAAAGTGTATCGGGATCAAGAAAACAATATCGAAAAGTGAAAATAGAACATCAAGCGGATATGATCTTGCTGGACCAGCTAGCAAGGAAGGCAACTATGCACAAGTTAGTATGTATTCCTCTCGTACATTTCTCGTCTTAGAGACGATGGGCAAAGGATGACTTACCACTAACAAACACAGAAGTCGGATTAAAAAACATATCCATATCGAAATCCAGAAACGGGAATGGGTTTAGGCCATGGAAAAACACCTTGCTGAGCCAACAAGCGAAAATTGGGTCGTATAGATAATCCATCTCGCGCCATAAGTAGTTGGAGATGCCGAGGAAGGCGAATGCGAAGAACAGGAAGATGAGGGTATAGCACTTGATGAATGAGAAGGCGTCTTCGTCGTCGTCATCATCATCGAGCTCTTCCAATTGGTAATTTACAGCGTCATGGAACAAATCGTCAACCTGGTTTGGTACAGCGTCGTGGAAAGTCTCCTCGAAAGGCTGGTTTGGTACAGCATCCTGGAAAGTCTCGGAAGGGTCTTCGGCGTCCTCCGCAGAGGCAGATGGAGAAGCAGCGTCATTGTGTGGGACATTTGGAGAGGGAATAGGCTTGACAGGTGTAGGTAAGGCAGTGGTTTGGTTGGACGCAGTTGGATCGGTGGCGTTGGAAGTATCGGCGGCGTTGGAAGTTGAGGCGGCAGGTTTCGAATCGCTATGAGCTGGGCTGGACTCTGAGGCTGGAGGAGCTGGACGAGATGGACGAGTTACAAAACCGCCATATCTCTTGCTATTAGCAGCACGCGAATTACGTCCACGGTAGTTACCAGAGGATGCTGGAACGGGGACCTCATGGGATCCTGCAGACTTAAGAGCCTTCTTCGCATCTGCCAGCTGGGTGTTCAAGTCCTTGATTCGGGCGTTGAGAGTGTCCTTCACCTGCACGTGGCCGTCGTAATATACCATGTGGAGACGCACTTCATCCTCAAGCCAGATCTCTCCAAGTCGCAAGGTGGAACGGCCACACTCAAGAGCATCTTCTCGGGCCTGAAGATCATCGTCACGAACTTGAAGCTGAGCCCGAGCACTCCTCAATTGCTTGACGTCCTTGATAAAGTCGATGTCGCTCTGCTTGCCCTGCATGGCAGTTCGATGCTCCGATGCCTTCTTCTGCAAAGCGTCCTTGTTGGCCTTCTTGAGGTCCTTGATATCTTGCTTCAGATCAGTCTTATCCTTGCGGAGAGACTTGATGACCCGAACAGACTCCACCACGTAACTCTCGGCGATGTCTCCGGAGAGCTCCAAGCCAACATCATGGGCTGCGGTAGAGACACTATGCTGCAGGTTCTCATTTGGTGCAGAGAGCTCTGACGAAGCGACACCGTTGGTTGCCTTTGCTTTGTTGGCCTTGATAAGATCAGCCTTGAGCTTCTTGATCTCATCAGCTGCCGATGCTTCACCATTGGTTGCCTTTGCTGCATTGGCCTTGGTAAGATCAGCCTTGAGTTTCTTGATCTCAATAGCTGTCTGTGCGGCTGCAGCCTCGGAGCGCTTGTCCTTTTGCTGGAGGCTGATAAGATCAGCCTTCAACTTCTCTATGTCACCAGCTGCCTTCACAGCTACGGTCTCAGAGTCCCCGTTCTTGTTCTTGAGATCGATAAGCTCAGCCTTGAGGTTCTTGATCTCACCAACTGCCTTCACAGCTGCAGCCTCATAGTCCCCGTTCTTGTTCTTGAGATCGATGAGCTCAGCCTTAACCTTCTCCGTAGCATGAACTGCCTTTGCAGCTGCAATCTCTGAATCCACATTCTTTTGCTGGAGGCCGACATAAGCAGACTTCAGCTTTTCCACGTCATTAGCTGCCTTCACAGCTGCAGTCTCAGAGTCCACGTTCTTGTTCTGGAGGTCGATAAGATCAGCCTTGAGCTTCTTGATCTCATTAGCTGCTGAAATCTCAGAAGCATCATGCTTTTGCTGGACGTCGGCGCGTGCGGTTTCGGCATCCCAAGTCAGCTTTGCGAGCTTCTCATCACAACCATTGTATGCCGCTTGCAGTTGCGCATTTGCACTAATCAACCCTTCACGCTCCAATGCTGCCTTCTTATCAGACTCAAGACGCTCTTGGTATTGTATGTTTCCCGCGGTCTCCAACATGCCCTTCGCGGATGTTAATCCTTGAATCTTTTTCACCAGAGTGCCAATTTCTCCTTCATAGTATTGTTTCATCTTCTCAATCTCGGTCTTGTATCCCGCGGGCATTACGACGTCGATATGATGGCAGGCCCGTGCAAAATCGTGCTTGCTCTTGTTGAGTTCGCTCTCCAACCGCGCAATGTTCCCTTCATAATGCTTCATCGACTTGACCTTTTCGTCCTCAACCGCCTTCTTCTTGTCTTCGTTGGAACTCATCAATTTCTGTTGAATCACCAGACGCAACTCGTTCTGAACATCAAGTTGCATGTCGTGAGCAACAAGCATTTTGTCTTTCGCCGTTCGGGTCGCAGCATGTGCATTTTGCTCCGCCTGCAATCTGCTCTGCAACTCCTGCAACTGGCTTCGAAGATCTTCGCAATTTTCTGCCTCAACACCAGACATCTCAGTATTCTCCACCTCGCCTTGACCATCTCTTGTGACTGTGGCTTCCAGATCGGTGAGCGCTTGCTTGTACTTGGCTTTCAACGCATCGCGCTCAATTTCAAGATTGGATATCGCGCCGTTCTTTTCAGTTGTCTTGCTATGCCATTTCTTGACGCTGTCCTTCAATCCTCTGATGGTCTCCAGGTTATGCTTGCAATCTTTGCATGATTGTTCAACCTGAGAGGTAGATGTCTTGACTTCTTCGGGGATATTGGAGGGAGAGGCTTGTGAAACCAACGGGGTGTCTGGAGTTGTTGGGCTTTTTGGAGGTGAATCTTTGGAAGTGGATGCTTCGTTCTCAGTGCCATTGGTATTGGGGTGTGGGGTGATTGAGGCAGGAATGTGGTTGATAATGGAGCAGTGAGCAGCCGGGCCGATTCTGGCCCGCTTGTGGGGTTGAAGAAAGACGCTCGAGTTGACTGAGGGCATTGTAATGGGATGTCCAGTACCGGAGACGTGGTTGTTTGTGTCTTGGTGGGATGGAGCAACAACGGAGATATCTGTCTCGTCCACTTCCCGCTCTCTCTTCAGAGTCACGGCGGCTGCGGAGGCCATCTCTGCAGATGATTCCATGTTCTTCTGAGGCACTGGGTCAGCAGATGATAACATTTGTGGGAGAGTGTGATGCTCTTGGAATACCTTCGCAGCACCAAAGGATGCTCGAGTGATGTAAGACGTTGAAAAGAGTCCTCTTAGCAAGTTCTGTTGCAAAAGATCGATGTTGTTCCACGACGTGGAAGGGTTGAAGGTTTGCAAAATACCGTGGAAGGACAAAGGAATCTCCAAGATTTGAGGTGGAAAAAGTTGTTAAGGTAGGTGGCGGTTAAAACAATGAATGAGGATGTATGCCCCTCAATACCTACCTGCCCAGGTTGAGTACGTAATCAGGTCGAGTAGGACATTATTTATGTGAATGGCGATTACAAATAACTTGTTGAACATGGGACGGAATTTACTTGAACTGAACTTGAAGCTCCGCTTTGCGATGCTGTACTCTATAAGAAAGCTCCGTAATGGAACTTGACACAACACCGAAAGGAACAACCTCGTAACGGACCCGTCGTAATACTTGAAGGCTTGTGAGCCGAAAGGATTTCTTTCAGATAAAGTACAGTTCTAGGACAATAACCAAGCAAAACAACGGCTTGTCCATCTCTTTGATGGCTTCAACTTTGCTTTGTCTGGACTCTGAACTTGAAAGAAGCTTTGGGCAAATACCCCATACCGCAAATACTATGCTCCGCACTTAACCATAAGCACTCACAAAAGAATAAGACTATTTCAAGAATTTTATATGGCATCTTCCATCCCATTCACAACGGATAAGTCACACGTTGATCCACAACTTGGATTCTCTTTAACCTAGTTTGAGTTGCGCAACACATCTTTACTATCGCATTTCAAGCTATCTATTTTGCAGTCCCAATCCGAGTGGACGTTTTTTTAAGGTCCCAAAGAGCCGTTCGCAGGACGCCAAGGTTTCACGGGATGAAAAGGGGGGCGGTACCACGTGCCAGAGGTCGGAGGCGAGCACATTCAGAAAATCCGATATCTCCGTACGGTATCCCTCATATCACTCGACCATTAAATATTCAATATGAACATGTCAAACTCCCCTCCTTCGGTGTTTCACAACTGCGCTTCAGTGACTGGGATCACGTGACATCTGCGCGCCATGTATGAGAGATATCAAAAGTACAAAAGAACCATCCATCTCCCTTGACTTCTTTCTCATTACCTATTTACTAAGTGAGACCTTTCTCTGCAACCTTTCACCATACAAGACTAACTCGTGGGCTTGCTCCTTCGTCGAAACGTCCAACTGCAGCAATAAGTCTACTCCACTTCACCTACTACATCTGAGATTCCACCAGTATGTCCTCATTACAGACCGACAAGAATTCCGATGTCTCAGAAGTTGATCCTGAGTCAACTGAAACGTCTCAAGTTTGTGACAAAACCGTATCTCCCCCATCTTTGAAGGATGATCGCAGAAAGAAGGCCGGCAAGAGCTCCACCAGCTGGCTTGGGCCTGAGCTCCACCCACCGCGAGGCTCTTCTGGAAATGATGAAAAGAATCAAAAACCCAATCAGATCTTCGTTGGAATCCATGCTATGTCATTGTCTTCCCCCAAGTAAGTTCTCCTCACCCTGCCAGCTCAAACCTGCCCATAGTTGCAATGTACTTCTGCGTTTGAAATGCGAAAATCTAACACATGATTAGTTCCGTAGCATCATCTACATCTGCTCGGGCTCTATCTTGCCCCATCCCTGATAAAACCTCCTTTCAATTCGATGGCAATCGGCATGCCGGCGAAACCTTAACTTTCGGACTTGTGCCCAAGAAACCAATCATGGAGGACAACGACTTCAAAATTCTGAATTGGATAAAGGGGCAACACAATCATGGTCTCAGCAACCCCGGTATCAAAAAGCCAAAATGGACCGCGACGTATTTCGAAGAGTTCGAGACTGGAAAAGCAACTGAGATCTCGACTGCGGAAACTAGCTCCGAAGAGGAAAGTCTTGCAGAGAAAATGGGGACATGCTGCGTTGGGCCGGAAGAGATTAAGGCGCACTGGGAACATGGTCGTGCAGATCGAGATCCAGATCGCGCTCCGTCTACTATTCCCAAAGATCTGGTGGCACCTGGAAAACCTGCCAAGAATATCAACCCCAAAGAGCCTTCCGACCCCATCTCTCCCCCGAAGGCAGGCGAGGATGGTCCTTTGAGCGAGCCGTTGCTAAAACAGATTACATGGTATAGGCAGCAACTAACTGCCGAGGGCAAAAAGGTCCGCATGGCTCGGAGTCAAGGAAGCCAATGGAAGGCTAAGCTTGATGAGATTCTTGATTTGAACGAGGATCTTGAGCGGCTGAACCTGGAGCTGAAGGGACAACTCGGTGCTGCTCAGGTACAGACATTGCGTGATAGCAAGATAATCCAGAAGATGGGAGATGAACTGGCTCAGGTCCGGAAAAACAAGTAAAGCTTGCGTTTGAAGCAGTTGTTTTACAAAGGAAAAGGCTAGTAGTCAAAGGAAGACGGCATACTGTAGCGTAGCAAAAGACCATCATCATGCATATTCCAAGACTGGTCACTTGCCCATATCAAACAATCAAAAACATTCAAACGAGGAGCCGTACATATCCACCTCGTCGTCTAATGCAGATAGGTCAATCAGGTCAATCAATCCATTCACAGCCTTGCTCGAAAGCAAACTTACTCCTACACGTAAACACTTCTTCATATCATAGCAGACTAAGCAGCCACTCACCCGTTGGTTAAGTTGAAGGATTCGTAGTACCTACAAACACCACAAGCACAGCAGCATACGCAGCAGTAGCGCCTATAAGTTGCATCGGTCCTATCTCAAGATACAGCGCACTCAGCCCCGCAAAAAGGATCGTCGCGACAGACACCGTGAGTAGGCTTGTGAGAACAGTGTTATGCAACACCATTACCAGCATCGGTCCGATCAATGCCAGTCCGCCTACTATGCCATACATCAAGCGTTCTGTCACCTCACGCAGTTCGCGGGTCTTCTTGTAGTGGCCACGCGAATGGCCAGGTAGCTCGGGCGCGTCCGCATCGTCCGGTGTCATTTGTCGTCTCGGAAGGCGCGTATGCCAGCGCGAAGGCACGTTTTGCATGAGTCCGGTTTCTTCCATGATGCTGTGGTCGCGTGCCTGGGAGCTGGACATCTTGAAGGGGTCGGTGATGAATTCGTGCTTGTCGCGCTGTTGCTGCATGTAGTCCCAATCACGGAGTGCTTCACCTGCTCTCGGGTCACTTGCTTAGTAGCACATAAATCTTATGGAATATAGCTGCTTAATAGTTACATGGGCAGTACTTGAGGCTGGTCGCGAAGGGAAAGAAAGCACACATACAATATGCATGCATGACTCGTTCCAGTTCCTTAGCATCTTTCTCCTTTAATGCATCGTTGATCCCCAAGCCCAGATCAACAACTGCTAGTTTTGCAATTCTGTTGCGCATGACTTGAAGATTGAGGCGTTGCATTTCCGCGAGGTTCAATACCCAGACATCCTTGTTAGAAAAGGTCCTACTGCGCACATGATACAGAAGTTGGCCCCGATGTTGTGAACGGAGACTGGCTGAAAGTTTGAGAGTAGGGGAGTCCCCATTGTTGTTATTGGCGTTTCCGGGTACTGCGGATGCTGGTTGTGGAGGTGGAGATGGAGACTGGGGCGCCGCGGGTGGAGTGGGGGCGGCAGCTTCTTCCCTTATTGGCGGATTTCGGGCTATATAACGCTGCTGGTTTCTGCGATCGTATGCGTAACTTCTCTCGCCCTCAGGATCATCGTTCATTCTTGCTTGGAAAGCCATATTGGTGATCAGGATCTGCTCCGCGTGAGGAGTTTGTTATACCCAGATACTATATACCGTTAGCGAACGATATTAATGTGTAGAGACCTCTCTACGGTAAGGCAGGCTGGAGGTCTGAGGCTCAACAACAAATATTGGGCATTGATGCTGTACATTCGGGCATGGATGCATAATGCACCCGAATGGCGATTCTGGTTCCCGTCATGCCGGGGTTTTCTGCAGTCGTGATGCAGCCTAAGGTAATCGCAGGCGCTGAAAGGCTGGAGCACCTGTTTAGCCTAGAAGCACCGGTTGATTTCAATATTGCAAGCGCCATGTTAAATATGCTAGTCTTGTAATCAGATATGAAAGGCCGTACTTGTCATTGTTCGATAAAACATCAACACAAGAATTCATTAGCTAAGATAGCTCCGAACAGAAAAGCTAGGAAGCACGAAGTTGGGAATAACCTCAAGAGCACGGACCAGGGTCATAAGCGACCTCTTAGCGCATCGATCCGTAACGTGACAGTATTCTATATACTAACCTGTCGAGTATACTCATATACGTCTCACCCCGGAGTGCGTTTATCAAAGTTTCCTACAACTACCTAGGTAGGTACTAGGCATTTGCTTCCTTTTAGCAGACCTTATTAACGCTACCAATCAATAGATCCCTCTAATCCAGTCTATATAATGTAGTACATAGAGCCGGAGTGGTCCCGAATTTGGCAGCAGGGGTATGATTAGAGTCGGAGCGATCAGAGGAAAATGGTCCGTTAGAAATCCGTCTAATCACCTAGAACCTGCCTTTTATCTATATATATTAGTACTAAAAATCAGTAGAAAACGATACCTGCATATAATCCTAGGAATGCTAAAATCGTAACGGCTTTATAGCTTTACACTTTATCAAGTCTATAGTCCTAAATTTAGTAGTAGGGGTATAATTAGAGTCGGAGCAAGTAGAGGAAAACGGACTATTAGAAATCTATCTAATTGCCTAGAACCTACCATTTATCTATATATAGCGTGTGAAGGAAAATCAAACCAAATCAATTATAATTAATTCTATTTAATTTGATTTGACTTGATTTGATTTAATCTTTTTGCTACTTGATTTGATTTGATTTGATTTTAGACTCTAAAAAAAATTGATTTAAATTATAATATACCTAGTAAGGGTTTTATTA
>QGMI01000508.1:0-27521 GCA_007821535.1 Lachnellula occidentalis
AAACTCCCTAATATAACATACAATAACAAAAATATACAATCACCTGGCCATTTCAATTCCCGCCCTCCTCCCCAATTCGGTCTCCAAATCCCGAATCCGTTTATCCGCCTGCTTCGCCTGCTCCTCGGCGTCCTTAAGCCTCTGCATCGCCCCGTCCCGATCGCCCAGTCTGCCCTCGCGCTCCGCTTTGAGCTTGCTCGTCATCTCATGCAAGCGTAACTGCCAGACTTTGTTGTCATCCGCTGGTGTGGGAATCCTACTGGTCGTGCTGTTGGTGCCACTTCTGCGATCAACAGTCTCGACTGCAGAAGAAGAGGAAGCGCGCGTCATCGTCGAGGTACGGCTAGTCTTCTCCAAGGTCTTGGTACGTGGGCCTGTGGGGATCGAGGGGCTTGGGCTCTGGTGATTAAAGACGTTGGAGCGGACGTCGTACTGTGCTCGGAGATGTGAGAGTTCAGTCTTCAGCACACGGTTACTCTCCCTCAGCTTGTAAATCTCCGCCTTCCCATCCCCACCCACGGTAGGAATAGCGCTGCGTGACATCGTCTCTAGACGATCCAGACGCTTAGTCCGGACCTCGAGATTTTCCTCAAGGGTCTGGTATTCCTTCCAAAGGGTTTTCTCTACGTTATTGATGCGTGTTCTGAAGTCGCCCATCATCGTTTCGACTGTCTTGACTGCTGCGTAAAGATTCTTGGCGAACCCAGGGAGCATGGCAGTGATAGATTCGAGGGATGGGAGGGCACGGCCATTAATGAGCCTATTATTGTGAGTCCATTCGGGGCCACACAAAGTACTGAGCTTCTCCCACATTTTCAGCAAGATTACGCCTCGTTCCGTCATCTGATCTCGCAATTGGTTCTCCAGTGTAGAAATCTTCTTAAGATAGTTGTGGCGAATAGATTCAAGCTCCGAAACGCGAGTTTCTTGCTGGGTGAGGGTACGCGATGTGTGGTGAGTGGTCTTCTGGTAGGTTTCAAACTGGTGCGCGACATTGCGATGGGCCTGGCGTTCTCTCTCGGCGATATCAGCCAGCCGGCGTAATTCGAGAGCCTGCGTCTCGAGTTGCTCATCTTTATTGCTAATTGCGCGCTCTTTCTCGTTAAGAACTCGTTTGAGATTATCGACGTCCCTTACCGTTTCATTCAGCGTCGACGTGAGTTTGTTGACCGACTACAGAAATATTAGCATTGATACGAGATGGTTTGATGAATTACGTACGCCGACCAGGCTGGACTTGGTCCCGTGAAGATCACCAAGTGCCTGTCTGAGACCAGTCTCAAGCTCCAAGACCTTCTGTGCATTGGTAGCGGCGTCTCCAGCAGCGTCGTGCAACTTCGTCTTGAATCTCTGAACCTCGTCTCTAAGGCCATTGTTTTCACGATTGAATCTCTCAAACTGCTTCTCGACCTCTGACTGCTTCTTGCCAGCAAGGATCTCGCGCTGGTGGCGTTCATTCTTCATCCGCTGCTCAAGCTCAGCAACCCGTTCTCGCTCGTCACGCAGATTCTGCTCGAATTTCCTTATGACAGCTTCGAGGTCACCGATCTTGATCTTATCGCCGTCTTGTTCCTCCCTAAGGAAAGCAATCTCGCTCTGACTCGATTCGCGCTGAACGGTTAGGTGGTTGATTTTGTCGTTAGATTCTTGGAGGTCTTTCTCCAACTGTTCGAGCTCCCGATTTGCGTCTTCTAGATCTCGTTCCAGATCGCCGATTCGCCTTGACTTGTTTTCGTCACTATCTTCCAACCTAACAACGCTGTCGCTCATCTCCCGCATTTCATTCTGCAAGGCCTCAAAGTTCTCCGTCGAGTCAGCCAAGTCGTTCTGAAGGCGCTCAATCTCAGATTGAGCTGCCTCGGTCTCTGCAGCGTAACTATCGAGTTCTTCTTGAGCCTCTTTGCGAAGGGATTCAAAGAGGTGCTCGGCTTCATCTTGTCCTTGAAGTGCTTCATCACGCTCAGCTTGCATTCCGAGAATCTCATTCTCAGCAACTTCGAGAGCTTCCTGATATTCAGTTGCGAGATCCTCAGCTTGCTTCTTCTGTCCGACAGCCAGCTCAAAGTCTTCCATGCACGACTCGAGTTCTCTTTGAAGATCTTGATTTTGGATTTTGAGGCCATTAATCCGGTCTCGAAGTTCGGCATTCTTGTTCTCGAGATCTTCCCTCTCCAGATCATCTACATTGGTTTGCTTTGTCATGTTACTGGCTCGTGATGCTGGTCGCGGTTGAGTTCGTGACGCCGATCTTTCAAAAACAACGCTGTCTGCGACGACGGAACCTCCTCTGCGATGGGCGAGCTTCAAGTCCTCAATTTCCTGGTACAGACGCTCTTTCTCGCGATTCCGTGATGTAAGCATTGACGTCTGCGCGCTAACTTCACGCTTCAATTCGCCATTTTCGTGCCTCAACTGATCACAATCTTTCCTCAATTCCTCAACCAAGGTGCTGGCAGCACTGAAATTGCGGTCCTCCATGGGCTCTGAAAACTCGGACTGTGGTCTTGATGACGAGCCTGCGCGTTTCTTTGTGATGTTGTATACGTTGGTGGTGTGATTGAGTCCAGCAGCACCCGAAGAAGACGATGCGTCACTCTTTAGGCGGTACAGTTCTTCGCGAAGCTTCTTGTTGTCTTCATCTACCTGCTCCCGATGTGCAGTCTCTTGCTCCAGGAGATCTTTCCAGACGTCCATCTCTTCTCGTGCTTCGAGATTTCCACGCCGTTCACCCATACTCCGTACCACTTCGGCAAGATTTCTTTTCTCGTTCTCTCGAGCCAAGCCATCTTTTCGCAGCTTCTCTATCTCCGTGACATATTCCTCGACCCTTTCTCTGAGATACAAAAGTTCCTCTTCTCGCTCTTGAGCTCCTTCTTGATCAAACCATTGCGGGCTCGGCTGGTCACCAGCCGAGGTCCCGGAGACAGCTGTACTCGGCCTCTCTTCGTCATCCTTGAGTTGTTTCTCGAGCTCTTTCACTTTCCGTTTCAAGGCTTTGTTATCTCGTTGCATAACAGCAAGACCAGTTTTGAGCTCGACATTTTCAGATATCATTTCCCTGACACCTTCCTCTGAAAGTTTGTCCAGGCGGTCGCTCAGGAACATAACCTTGAGCTTCAGGTCAAAGTTTTCCTTCGAGAGTCGCTCAATGGTACTACTTTGTTCCTTGAGAGTAAGATTTTTCCCATTACGTCCAAGCGTTGACACAGCAAACCCTGATCGCTTAGGCGACGACACACCGCTCTTACTACGATATTCTTTTGCCAGGGATTCCGGGACCTGAACATTACGCACATGTCGCGCAATAATTGTGTCTGTAGGTGCAGCCATGGGTCTATTTGTGCTTGGGGCTCGGGGAGTCTCCGGAGTTAAAAGATCTTGGACACCTATTTGTTCACGAATTTGCTCCTCTTCCGTCAGGGTGGCAAGGCTGGCGTCCAGTATACGACCTGAAGATTCACCGGAAAAGTCCTCAATTCCCGAAGCCATGCTGCCCAAGCTTATGGATCGTGACAATGCCATGTTGGCCGAACGAGAAAACCCAGCAGCTGGTACAGCTCCGCCGGATTGAAGTGCATAGTCTGCACCAAGGGTCACATCACTTCCGTCTTGGGATTCTTGATTTGTTGCATTTGACGAGACGGAGGAATGTTGACTTGCATGTCTACTTCGGAGGAATTTGGGTCGTTTTCCAGACGATTTCCGATCCAGCAATGCCGCTCCTGGTGTACTTCCAGCATCAGAAATAAAATGATTGAGGCTCTGACTTGACAAGCGCTCACGGAGGGATGGTCGAGAGTCTGTAGAATCAAGTAATGAATTGTCTTTTGTCGGTGTCGTCTCAGTATCACCACCGCCCTCGTTCTCTGAAACGTCTTGCAAACTCAGATCGCTGGCATCTCCCTCTCCCTCTCCCTCTCCATCACCTCCCGCGCTTGCCATTAATATTGCTCGTGATACCGTTCTAGCTGCAGCAGCTGCCGTAGGAGAGGATGACATTGTTTCGAGGGACGAGGTCGTATTTCCTACATCCATTGTGCTTTCTCGCGCATTGGAGTCTCTCCGACCTGGAGTCTTGTATGCATTATCGGGTGTGGGAGGCGATGAGGGAATATTGCCATCTGAAGATATAGGATTTCGGCTAGAGGTACTGCTTCTCGAAGGACTCTTTCGTTCTGGTATTCGCGCCTTGTCGAAAAGATATGTATCGTCCCATCCTTTGCTGTCCTGGAAGCCAATGGTCTCTGGCGCAGCTATAAAGCTGGAATCTATATCATTCAGATGTCTGTGCAATTCCCTCTCATCCAGCGTATCCGGATGCGCATCGCTTCCTTGCCCACTCCCGCTCTGGTTGTTATAATACAAGAAACTACTGTCTGTTGGCGGGGGTAGAGAGGGGAGGGTTGTGGGGTCGAGGGGCGGGACTCGATTGTTTTCCTGATGTACCAGCGTATTCGCAAATATAGAACGGTCAAAGGTGTCCTTGTCTGGCGACAAATCATCTATGTCTTCGAAGCTGAAGCTACCAGGAAGTTTGCGCGAAGACTTGCGCGCAGTTTCAGGTCGGGTGTCGTGGGGGATAGTAATCGATAGGTGGTGGTGTCCTTCCTCCGCCATCTTGAGTATGTATGTTCAGCGCGTGGCATTCGTGTATGCGACAAGACTCTTGAGGATAGAAAGTCTCGGTGTGGGACAGAATACCTTTTCGAAAGGACGCGCTCGGTCCTACAGAGCGTGTGAATAGGACGCCGCGTGCTTGAGCGGTTCACAGCGTTAACAGGCTTGCAGACAAGGTGTGAGTGAGCTGGACATGGTGGCGAAAGCAATGAAGCGAGTGTCTTGTTGTTGATAGGTGTGATTGTTATGGGTTGCGGCGACAGAGAGGGGGGATCGTGGTACTCGTATCATCTGCTTGTTGTTTGGAGCGTTGCACCATGATGTTGACCAGGTGAAATCTAATGCCGCTTTACACTCATAGTCACGTGGTCTCATGTAATATATACTGTTCTTTCCTTTGCTTTACATTAACGGTATATCTTTAAAAGGTTGATATAAGCCTGTCCATGTATAATGATAAAGCTGTGGTGTCTTTTCAGGTGAAACATCGCAAAATTACGAAGTACCAGAGCTTCATATTACGCCGCATAGCGAGACTTCTAGCGAACAACAAACACTTCGCAATGTCATGTACTTCGCATTCATACAGCATAGCATAAAAACTCAAGTACGGACCATAAAGAGCTTGATAATTCAACAATATCTGCCTTTTTATACCTATCCACCTATCTACCTATCTGCTAGTAGGCCAGGCCAGCCAGCAAAGGCAGCAATCCCAAACGCCAGGCCTCTCAGTCCCAGTTGATATGTTGAGCTCGGCCATAACACCTTTTTAGTTACAACAAAAACAAGCATACAAAAATAATATATGCAAAAAAAACGCCAGGACATGTACCAACCGACGTACTATACAAACATTCCCAAAACCTAGGCCCCCGAGGGAAAAAAGCAAGCATTCCAATAATCTTTCATAACAAGTCATCAACCCAACCCAGTTTGTCCCTCCTATCATCTCCAAGTCTTGCGTACTCCATAAAAAGCCTCATGGTGTAAATCTGCATATCCTCTCTTCTGAGCACCAGGTTTGCCCACTCCTGGCCACTCTTGGCGATCTTCTGCGCCGCGGCATCATGGCCCTCGACATGCACTCCCGTAGCCTTGTTCTCGTAGCCGAGAAAGTACTGCATGATGCCCCAGAAATCCATGTAGCGGTTATCCATGGGCACGAAATGGACCCAGGGCATAAGTCGGCTATCGTGCCATTCGCGGAAGATGGTCGCTTTGATGGGTAGGGACGTCGACATCAGGAAGCCCCGGTAGCGGCCTGAGAAGGAGTTTCCGTCCAGGTCGGGGAGGTATTTGGAGTTGAATTGGTCCGCCATGTGCATGCCGGGTAGGACGGAGTAAAAGGCATCGGTGTGGTTGCAAGTCGATGTGTCCCGTCCATCATCGCACACCAGGTCTACAAAGCCAGTATCAGCCCACTCGCTCGTCCACTCTCCCAATTTGCCCTCATTGGCAGCAGCCAATTGATATTGGTTTGACGGTAGTGCCCAGTTTTCCGGAAGCTGTTCCCAATTCTCTGCTCGTTCGATCTTTGTCCCGTTTGTCATGGCGACGAAACGATGCCTTTGAAAGCCGCGCCAGTTATCAGCAGTGTTCTTTCCCCCCGTTGCGGCGCCGCGCCAGATGACTTTGTTCTGTTTCTCCAGCCAAGGTACACCTGTTTCTCCACCGCCTGTAAAACGCTCTTCATTGGCCCAGTACATGGGGGCTGGAAGGAGGATCTCGTTGTTTGTGGGAAGCTTGGAGCCGCCAAAGAGGGGTGAGAAGACGGATGTTTCGGAGATGGAGAGGGGTTTGATGAATACGCCGTGTAGGGATTGGAGGTCAGGTTGGTGGCAGAAGTCGGTGCTGAGGGAGTAGTTGGATACGTAACCACGGTGGAGGTGGGGAAGGGCGTGGGTTAGGGAGATCACGGGCGGTTCATTAAAAGAGGTCATGATGGCGGCTTTGCGGGCTGGACTGTCGGGGTGGCAGCCTCGAATGGCAGGGACCCAGAAGGATCCAGCTAGATGGTGTTAGCAAGTATATATGATAACAGAAGCAGGTGTATTACGCTCAGTATTCCAATTCTTGTCGCGCGTTTGAAGACCCTTTTCGGGCTGCTCCTCAAGGGTCTGGAAACTTGAATGAACTTCCTTCGCAGGCGCCATAGCACGCGTCGACCGCTCAATCTCCATCAGTCTATTAACCTCCTCCCACGGGGCAAGTATTCTCGGCTCGTCCATGGCATTGAGAGGGATGTCAAGATCTGGCAGCATATCCGCGATGGACGATGTCATATTCAACCAAATCTGTGTCCAGAACCAATCACTTGCAGCCGTGGCCTTCTGGCCTCTAACATTGATCACCATTTCATAGTCGTAGGATTCCTTTCGTAGAATGGCAGGATCCAGACCCCAAAATGGGCCAAGGTCGTGGTAGATCTGGTCAAAGAAATCCTCCACCATGATTCCTCCATGTTTCTGTGCAAAGTCGAACCAAACATCGAATCCGGGTGGGGGATGTCGTCCTCGACGTCTCCGGTATTCCGCAGCAGCATCATTCACATTGTGACTCTCCTTTTGTAGCACCCCCGCAAAGCTCTTCTCGGCATTCTCGATCAATTCGTCAATGGGATGTGCGGTTCCTGAGCCTATTCCTAGAAATTGATTCTCAGCCTCAGATTCTGGTTGTGCAAGCACCGGAGTCTCTATGCTGGTATGTTCTTCCGTACCTTGAGGATCTAGCAGACGACCAGAAGAGCTGAAAGTTGCGAGTCGCGCCGAGTGGCGTGAGTAAAAGAGCACGCCCAGGATTCCAGCTGCCAGTATCAGGTATCGCAGTATGCCAGAGGCGCGTCGTGGAGGACCTTTGTAGCTCATTGTGATGGGAGATGATATCTTCATAGATGCTGGCAGATTGCAATAGTCCAGGACGATGAATGAGTGATGGGGAAATATCCAAGTTGGTCGGTGCAAGGCGGTGAATAGTGGGTGGTAGGATGAACGAGACACGAAAAGGCCAGACGGTGAGTTGGTATCCAACAGTATGGTAGGTCAAAAGGAGCGTGGTGGTCTCGTAGAACCAAAACAGTAGGACGAGGGCCAAAGGAGGAAGGACCAAGGACGGACGACGAACGATGAAGGGTTATCGCGAATTCAATCAAATCAGGACGAAGACCAAATACAAACAACAGGCGGGGCGGGTATCATTTAACGACCATAATTCATGTTAGACATTAAGCTGATAATCTGCAATTGAGCTTAGAAGAGTCGCAACGGATGATGGACGAGGAAGACAGATGGAGGAAGGAACACGGTACCGGTAGTAGGGTAAATTATCTACTATTAACAAGGAACAGGGAAGGGGTATAATCTTAGAGTCAAGATTAGTGTACCCCATAATTTATCAATCAGGAGGGGTGGATTACGGCAAACCCGGTGAAGTAGAGAGAGTGCAAGAATTTGGTTGGTGCTCTGCATCCGCTTTGCAAAATACATCCGAAAGGGGGCTGGTTAAGAGCTTGAGTGCAGCCATGCGGGACTAAAACCAGCAGAAATCAGGGGTAGCGGCAGAGCCCATACCGCATGCGAATGAAACTACGGATCTGGTGGGATATACTTGCTAGAAGATGATTGGCTTATACCTACATAAAGCCTTCCACCTTAGTTAATGCGTTCCGCGAGTTGAAATAAAAGTACAGAGTATTGGTGGCTGTCAGTGGCTGATCTACAGAATCTTTAGTGAAAAAGGGGCCCTCGGAGTATAGTAAGTAGCTTGTCTTTATCAAGCCTTGACAGCCGACCCATTATTGATTGACATAGTCTAGAGTCCGAAATGGATGGAAAAGGCTTATCAATAGCCATACTACTAACGGTGGAAGGTTAGACGACAAAACCCACGTTCTCCATACGCTTATATAGCAGTCGCTTTCACGCATCCCGCACCGCATTTACGGTAACCAGCAAATAATGATACGCTGTACTCTATCCCCCATGATTGTTTCACAAACGCAGATGAAACCCGGCTCAAATCTCAAGTGTCTAGCCGAGACGGAAAAGAGAAAACTCTGGTCAGTCAAGATAGAACAAGAAAATGTATGGCGTATTGTAGGTATCTTTTACAGAATACGGAGCATGGCAAAACTCCAACCTCGAGAGATAATTACCGTAATGTGGGATTGGGATGTGAAGAAATACGAGTGGCGGGGAAAATGGCGTGTCCGGGTCAGCACTTTACTGTCCTTTGCTGGAGTCCCCTTGTCAGAGGAAGCATTTTCGTCTTTTAGTGTCTCACGAGTTACGGCATAGTGCATCGTTATATGGCAGGATTTGTATCCATAAAAGAATCAGGGTAACTATAAATAATTTTATGGGTATCAGTATGAAAATGTGGAATGTCCGTACTAAAACGGTGATCTGCTGGATCTAAATACTATTTCTAGCCACATGATTATTAGCCGAATAAGGTATGCTCTGTTAAAGCGTATGATATAAACTTATAAAGGGAATTGAATTATTTTTCTGCCGCGCGGAGTAGGGGAATAGGGGAGGCTATATAACTGGATTGGAAGAGGCACCAGATCCAGAGGTGGTAGAATTTACTTAACAGTGCGAATCCGGAAACTCATAAGCAAGCAATTGGCTGAGACAATGCCTGGTTCCGACGAAGGTAAATCGGTTTGACAACTTCCATAGACATACTATATATATAAAGGATATACTGTCTATAGACTGCTATAATGTTCAGCCGGATCGGGTAAGTATTACACATCTAGAACAATTGGACTTTTGTGTTACACTCCATACTTTATATCCTGACCCTGAGGTTTTTACAGCAAAAAGAAGCTCCTACATGCATGCTAATGCAGCCCTCGCTTGAAACCAATAAAAGGCATATCTTGTACCTCAATTCCGAGGCTTTGTTAAACGCCGTTCACTTTGAATAATACATACCCCACGTGACTATCCTCAACCATTTCGTGCAGGGGCCATGATCTTCCTCTCTGCAGCTTCACTTTTCACCCCACAACTCGTACGTATGATAACATCAGATATTCTATAAATTTGGTTCCGCTGCCTCTACTTGCATCATGCATCCGGTCTTGAGCACCTATTACTACCTCGTGTTATGATCGTTGCAGCCTCACCTCTTGACCTCTTGTTTTCCGTCCCTCCAAATGGCCATCTCAATCAACATAACATCGTGAACATCCTCCCTCCCTCATTTTCCTCTCAAACCCTCTCCGGCATCGTTACCATTGCTATCATGAAGCTGTTACAAATCCCACCATGATTGGCTTTCGTCTTATCCGCCATTGTATTCCCCATGTCGAGTTTGACACCAGATTACTGCACCACGGGTCTTCCTGCTTTTAGGGATCAAAAGGATGTCGTCGCCCCGCGTAGATTCAACTTTAAGGGAAAAGGCCAGAGACGAGAAAATCTCTTTTTACCTAGCAGCGCACTATCCGCAGCAACGCGGAACAAAGACCACACACAGATTTGTCTACATAAGAGAGGATATCGCTCCTCCCTTTTTGAGGGATTTCTGTGCAAGTCAACAGCCTCAATTTCGAACATTTTAACCCCGCGCATAAATCCCGCCCCACCATCATCATCATCCACAACAAAGTCAGCTTACCACCACCAGAGAAACACCATAAAACCCTCGCAGCCTTCACTCGCACATCATGACAACCACATCAATGATCCAACCAAAGTTCCTCTCGAAAGGCGACGAGCTCGGTGTCGTCGCCGTCGGTTTCTCAGGCGGCCAAGTAAGCCATCCCCTCCATCTACCCCTCCAACCCCACGCACCATCCTAACAAACAACACAGTGCAAACCCGGTGTCGATGCCGCGCCCTCAGCCCTGATCTCCAGCGGTCTCCTCACCCAACTGCACACCGAGCTAGGCTACAACCTCTTCCACGACGACACAGTACACTCGTACAAAGACCTAATCCCCACCTCCGACCCCGACGTGCGCGGCATGAAGAATCCGCTGGCCGTGTCGGCTGTCACGCGCAAGCTCAGCGAACAAGTATACGCGCATGCCAGGGAAGGCCGCTGTGTGCTGACGCTGGGAGGCGATCATAGTATCGCCATTGGCACGATTGCGGGGACTGCCAAGGCGGTGCGCGAGAGGCTGGGGAGGGAGATGGCTGTTATTTGGGTGGATGCGCATTGTGATATTAATACACCGGAGACGAGTGGGAGTGGGAATATTCACGGGATGCCTGTTGCGTTTTTGGCTGGTCTTGCAAAGGAGGAGCGGGAAGATGTGTTTGGGTGGATCAAGGCGGAGAATCAGATCAGTTTGAGCAAGTTGGTTTATATTGGGCTGAGGGACGTGGATAGGGGCGAGAAGGTTATTCTGAGGGAGAATGGCATCAAGGCGTTTAGTATGCATGATATTGACAGGTATGTTTTGCATTGTTTTTAGGTGGATGGAACTGATTATGGTAGACATGGGATTGGCAAAGTCATGGAGATGGCTTTAGGACACATCGGAAACGATACACCTATCCACCTCTCATTCGACGTTGATGCTCTCGATCCTCTCTGGGCTCCTAGCACAGGAACGCCAGTCCGAGGCGGTCTTACCCTTCGAGAGGGAGATTTCATTGCCGAGTGCGTGCATGAGACTGGATGTCTGGTTGCTATGGATTTGGTAGAAGTTAATCCTACGCTGGATCCGGGAGTTAATGATCTTGGTGCTCAAGAGACGGTTAGGGCTGGATGTTCGTTGGTGAGATGTGCATTGGGAGAGTCGTTGCTGTAGATACATGCATGTGCTAGGACCGACGGGACGGACTGGATGCATTTTGGGTTTAGACGCATCCATCGCATTGCATGGCGGGCATCACATAGAGATAAACTCCTTCTTATGAAAGAATCCATACATGCATTATTATATATCATTATCATTCTCTTGCCAATTCTATAATTAGCCTCCCCTCTCGAATCAATCTTCGAATCCCGAAATCCGGTCACGTAGTACGTACGGAATCCTCGGCCTCCCCCACCAACCAGCCACCCTCATTATCGTTCAATCGCAATCGCAAATCCCCATCCTTCCGAGTCCCATCCCAGTCCCAGTTCTTCCCCAACCTCGCGAGAAAAAGAAAACAAAAACAAGCAATGCTCCGTACTCCGTAGATTAAAGTTGCGTCACCTTGTTTAATTTCATCTTTCCCATCCACCACTTTTAAGCACACACATCGCATCGCATCATATCATATCACAGACAACCGCATTGCTTACAGGTATTCGAATCAGCATCGGTCGCTCACTTACTTTAAATCAACTGCATCCACCTTCTCGAGTAAAGTTCTCACCTCACCCTCACTCCACCTCGGCACGGCGCGGTACGGTACACGTGCGTGCGATCGATTAGATAGGTACGAGTAGAGGCAGCTGCCCAAACGTCATTGGGAGTTGCTTGCAAGTGGGACTCGGACAGTACAACACACCTTGAGCCAACGAAATCGCCAACGGAATCCACAAAGCCACGAGGGACGGTGAAGAATACCTAGGTAGGGGAAAAGACGTGGAGGCTTGGGATTCGAGAGAGTTTTGAAAGCGTGTAGGTATAAGAAGAGAAGAGAAGTAGGGAAGGAGAGAAGGACGATTGAGAAGATAAAGAAAGGCAGATAGGACGGACGGATTAGATAACTACGACGATACGACGATACGATACGTTACGAATTCGCGTTTGAAGAGAGAAGAAGCAGCAGAGTCTATTACAGAGACTCGACGGCAGACGGAAGACGAGAGAAGGACGGATACGCACTTACGAACGAGTCTTGTTACTGTCGCACAGTACAGCGCAGGACGGTGCAAGAGAGTGCTCTACCCCGCGATAACTCGACAACAACACAACGCAATACATCAACAGCCTCCACTTCTTCTTTATCGCTCAGCGCGGTTTGATAAGTAAACAAGTTCGCCTCTACACAACCTCGCATCGCATCAACAACCTTCACTCACCTCACCTCCAAACAACCTCGCCTCAGGCCCACCGCAACAATGGTCTCCAGCGCCTCGACCTTCTCCGAAGTAGTCCTCCAACGCGTCCGCACCAAGTACAGATGGCCACCTCTACAGCTGAATTTCTGGCTGCTCATCATGTTGGTGGGGAGTTGTACGATTCTGGGTGTCTTTGCGGATTTCTTGGGCGTGCAGAGTCAGTTGGGTGTTGGGACTCCTTGGTTTGTTGACCTTTTTCTTTACCCTTCCTTTCCTTCTCCCCTTTTCTGTTTGATTACTTGATTAATTGGTTAATTGACCTGTTATTACTTGTAAACGACTAAGGCTTTATTTATCTGTCTATTCATTCCCGAAATAAACATACAAACAAACCCGCTAACCCCCTCCCCACAGGTACTTCCCATACTGGATCGCCGTCTCCGCACTCAGCATAGTCTTCATCCTAATCCTCCTCTACCTAATCTCGCAACGCCAACTCCTACCCGGCATCGTCATCATGGGCTCCTTCATCCTATTCGTGCTATGGGTCGTGGGCCTTATCGTCATCAGCGTACAGCTGTGGGGGCCGAGCGGCAGCGTGAATAGTAATTGTAATATCTATGTCAATGGGGATGTGAAGCATGGGGCGAATCTGGAGACGTTGGCGTATTTGGAACAGAAGAGTATTTGTAAGTTCTTATCTTTTCTAAGATTACATTCGTTTCTTTTGTTTTCAAATTTTTGGTGGGGAAAGAGAGGAGAGGGAAAAAGAGAGAGAGAGAGAGAATGCAAGCTAATCCATCCACCACAGGTCAAAGCTGGGAAGCAGCATGGGCTTTCCAACTCGTCGGATGCATCTTCTTGCTCTGGATGATGATCATGGCGTATCAAGTATACCGAGACGATTTATGATCGATGACTTGGCCAAGTCGTCTTTTCTTTTCCATGCTACCTCTACTCTGGCCTACTCTACTCGGCCTGCGTATATACGCATATATCAATTCGACATTGCAATTCGATGTTGAAGGAAGACGAAGGGCCGGTGGATGGAGGGAAGAGAGAATGAAAGGAAACAGGATGAATGAAGAATGGATAAGAGAGATATGATATACGTGGATACCTGGAGATTGGCAGCAAGGATATAATGGGATATGATATGATATGATGGCAAGGAAGGGGATGAGGGAATGGGTGCATATGAAGGATGGCGTTTGGGACAGGACAGGACATGAATAATAGGTTACGGCATTATCTATCAGGGTCGGTTGGTTGGACCTTGGCTGGATGGAACTTGGCTGAGTGGTTGTTTTTACTTTTACTGTAAATATGGGTGTTGAGTGTATAGCAAGCTGAAATATATCAAATTGGATGGAAGTTGTGCCGGCTGCGAACACACATTTCACTGTACTTTAAATGCATGTTTTGAGAGGTGATGGATCGATGGGTGAAAAGTGGATGGCATTTCATTCATTCATACAAGGTATCTATTCTATCCCTTCCCATCCGTCCTTTCCACTGCATACAAATCCACCCATTCCTAACACCCTACCTAGCAGAAGAAAGACTCCAATCCGTTAATGGCGTGCCTGAATGTGAATGCTGAAGCATGTACAGAAGACTCTCTAGTTGGAGAACTTGGGGTTGACCTTCGAGCTGTTGTGGGATGTGTGGTTAGTGATGTATTTGTGTTTATACCTAGGTATATTGTGAAGAGAGGGAGGTGTATGTGCTGGAAGAGACAGTGAACGGGAGAGAGAAGTTGAGGAGAGCAAAGGAGGGGATAAACATACCCAGTAGCTTTCTCATACATGCCCCTCGCGCCATCGGTGATCTTCTCGTTGGTATCGCGACCCATTGTGTGTCCGGTTTTCTTCTCGGCGAACGCAAGACCTGTGTTGGGTTGTGTTAGTTTTGTGTGTTGCTTGTGCTTGGATCTGGAGTCTGCTTTTTGATGCATGCATGGATGGGGTTGTATGATGGTGTGTATGGTATGGAAGAGGAGGGATGAGGGGGAAGGGGAAGAGAACATACCTTTATCTCCGTAATCCTCCTGTCCAGCCGCACCTCCCGTCTGGCCTGTTGCTGGCTGTTGGGTGGTGTTTGTGTTCGAGTTGCCGGAGGAGCCCATGGCGTTCTTGGCTTTGTTTACGAAATCCATGATGTTGAAGTTGTTCGTTTGTAGTGTGTGTTGTTTGGTGTATGAGGGTATTGTGTTTGGTGTAGGTGTGGGTGTATGAAGAGGGGAAGACCAAGGGTCCAAGGCTTGATATATATAGAGGGGTAGATACTCGGCAGGTCAGATCAAGAATATGGATTAACTCAGAACAGGTTTAGTTGAATCATCAGGCTTCTTGGAGGTCTATTGGCTTGTTACTGTGGCTTGCACCGTCATCTAGGTCTAGATGGGCGGTGCTTGTGTTACGCGTAGTGGGGTAGCTGAACGTATCGCTACGTCATGTTCGATTACAGTAGCGATAATCGTCATGATTGCATCGGGGTGTCGATCAGATATCCTCACGTGCTTTGTTCCTATCGGCAGGTTATTCTTATTGTATTGATGGATTTCTGTTATTCTCAAAGTCCTATCTGTAATACCGCTTTCGATAGGTATATCCTCTCAAGACTTCTTCTGCAACTGCATTCATCTTGGCGTTTACAAGCAAATCATTTCCCAAAGCTTATTTTGCTGCAGAACTTATCTATTGCATATGATTCCAACTCAGATGAAATCGTACTGGCATATACCCCTCCATACTTTCTCTGCGACCTCTTTATACTCCCGAGTAAAGCATCACATTTGAAAGGGATGCAGTGTGTACTTGGGGGGTGTATTTGACGTATCCTAGGTAGGCGCGCTAGAAGAGGGGTTGCTCGTGCGGAGTGGTGAGTTGCCATTTGTTGAACTACGAGCGATATAATGGATATATGAGAGAGGAGTGCGCTAGCATAAGAGGTTATATAGTGATATATTATATAAAGGTTAAGGAGTGAAATATGCCACGTTATAGAGTTTTATGTAGTAGTATGCTTATATAAGTAGCTATTTCTAATATACTCCTTTACTATAAATAATACCCCTAGGCCTTATTAACTCTTATAATACTATAGTATAGCTCCTACGTCTCTAATATAAGAGTTTAGATACTTTATAGAACCTAAATCCTATATTATAGTATAAGAGTACCTATTATTAACTTCTAAAATCGATTCTAGTACTTTAAAGTATACCTTTTAATATTACTATACTAAAATTAAATCGCTATATTAAAATCGCTTAAATTAGTACTATAAGCGATGAGTAAGCGTTTATACCTTATATCTTAGGCCTATCCGGCTAATAAACTTAGTAAATAAGTCTTTAGCTAGAGCTTTTATAAGTATATCTATAATTTGCTTCTTCCTTTCTATATACTAAATTATAAGCCTCTACTCTTAAACTATATCTTTTTAAATAAAGAAGTATCATAGGAGTATATACTTAGCCTTATTATAAAACTTTATTGCCTTTATAAGCTTAATCGTAGGTATATTATTAACGTAAATTATAAGTAGAAGTTTTAAGTCGATTTCTAAATCTTAAGCTACTTTCTCTATTTATACTATCTCTTTTACTCCTTTATTTGCAGCTATAATCTCTACTTCTATAAAGCTTTATACTATACTCTTTTATCTATTTATAGCCTAAGTTACTATACTCCTAAACTATAAAATAGTATACCTTTAAAATGACTTTTTATTATTTTCTATCCCTTAAGTTGTATTAGACTAGACTAACTACCTATTATCTATTTTCAAGCTATTATATATTATTCCTAGTAATATTATACCTTATAGATAGTATAATAAGTACTTTAATATTTTAAAGTAGTAAGTATTAGGTTTTAATATAAATTAAGCAAGTTAAGAAATAGTATATATAATATCTAGGTAAGTACTATTTAAGAGGTAGATTACTAATCTAATAATCTACTTATATAAACTTAATTCTTTAGGATTAAGTAATTACTAAGAGTTATTATTATCTACTAGGTATAGTATTATAATTGCTAGAAGAGGGAAGATTTTAGGATTTATATTATCTATCTTTATATACTATAGAAGCTTCTTTATATATAATTCTTAATAGATTTAAAGAGTATGCTTCTATTAATTACACTTGATCTATAGTCCTATAAAGGTATTAACTAGACCTAAGATCTTAGATTGCTACTTTTCTTTAATATCTTTCTTAACTGCCTTAACTTTAGCCTTTAGACTAATAATTAGTATATTATTAATATAAAGAAGTATATAGATACTACGCCTAATAAAGAGGTTTAGATTACTTTCTTCTCCTCTTAAACTGATCTTATTAAAGTACTCTTTAACCTTATTAAACTACTTATAGAATGCCTGCTTAAGGCTATAAAGCGATTTATTAAGCCTTAAAAAGTAGTGTTTTTAATCGATTTCTAGGTAAATTAAATAGTAAAACTCTAGTACTTCTATATAGATCTCCTCTTTTAGTATAGGATTTAAAAATGTAGTATTAATATCTAATACTTCAATTTCTAGATCTTCTACTATAGCTTTAGCTAGTAGAATCTATAGCATATTATATTAAATGATAGATATAAATGTTTTAAAGTAATTAGTCTTATATTCCTACTTGAAGCCTCTAATTACAATTCTAGCCTTTTACTAGTCAAGGAGCCTATTTTTAAGCTTCTTTCTTAGTATTATATAACTTGAAATTACCTTCTTTCTAGCTAGAGGCCTACCTTTAAGAATAGTAAATATCTTATACTTCTATAAAGATAATAGCTTTTATCTAATTGCCTTTATCTAAGCCTCCTTATCTTCTACTATTGCCTACTTAATAGTAATTGATTTGAATAGTAGGGTAGGGACCTAGAAAGATAATAATTCTAGGCCTATATAGACTACTTAGAGAGCTACTATTACTAAGGTAATTATTTGACTAAATACTATATAAGTCTTAGGTTTTAGTACTTTCCTAAATCAGGATCTTCTCTATACTTTTATTAGGCCTTTTCTTATATTTTCTATAGCTTCTTAAATACTTCTTAAGAGAGCTTCTTTCTTAACCTCTAAGGAAGTTTCTACCTTAACCTCTTCTTGTAAATTATACTAATTAGGCATCTCTTAAGTACTATTATAAGATATAGGTCGTTCTATAGCTTTATTACTATTATGCTTAAGGCTTCTAATCGCCTAAGAATCACTATTCTTAATCTTCTATAGAGGATAAATATTTGTATACTTATAATACTTCTACTTAGTACCTTTAGATCTAGCTATAATAGGCTTAGAGTAACGATTTTCTACGTTTTAATTAGCTTTTAGTATAAGCAATTCTTCTTCTCTAAGGATAATAAATCGATTAATATTAATCTTAAAGAAGCTATACTTATTACATTTTACGTCTATACTTAGAATCTCTTATAGAGTCTCTATATTAAGAAACCTCCTAATTTTATTACTTCTTAGGCCTATAAATATAAATTTTCCTTCCCTTATTCTAGGTTACTACTTCTAGGAATATAGGTCTTTTAGGTAGAGCATATTTACTTAGTATCTAAAGACTCTTAATTTAGCTAGATTAAGGATATCTCCTTTATATACTATAATAGGGATTCTACCTCTTAGATATCCTATTATCTTAATTGATCGTATTAGTACCTAATTCTTAATAAAGATAGCATACTTAATAGCATAATCCTATAATTAATAAGGAAGTTAAGCCTTATAAAGTATTAATTAAGCGATCATACTTATTATCCCTATCTAGCGCTTAATAATACTATTAAGAGAGTGCTTATATAGTAGTAATAGCTAGAATTGTATGCCTTTAGACCTATAATAGTCTTAGAAAAGTATTCTAAATTCGCTCTTCCTATTATCTATTCTTATAAAGATAATTTTATCATTTATCTCTTATTCTACTTTATTCTTTATCTCTTTAAATGCAGCTAGCACTTCTACTATTTCCTTTGATTTAAGTAGCCTAATCTAGTAAAATCTAATAGTATTATCTACTACTAAGAGCTAGTAGCAATAGCCTTAAAGTAATAGTACTTAAATCTCTAATAAATCGCAATATACTCTTTTAAGTCTTATCTTCTTATAAGAGTCTATTTTCTTATTAAAGTACTCTTTTATTTTACTAGTAGAGTATACTTTATAAGCGTCTTTACTAGTAGAGGTAATTCTTTAGTATTTTAAAATAGTAATCCCCAATTTTCTAGCTTTTAAGATAGTATTAATATTACTAAAATTAATATAATCTAAGCGTTAATAAAGTATATCTTATACTATATCTTTTGTAGGTAAAATAGGTATAGCTATTGCTTTTAGCTTGATTTTATAGACACTATTGTTATTTACTATTACTATAAATATTATATCGTTTTTTAAAGTTATAATATATTAACTATTAACAAATTCTAATTTCACTTCTAATTTGTTTAACTTATATATTAAGATTAATTAAAGCTTGCTAAATTAAGGCATAAACTATACGTTAGATAGTTCTAATTCCTAGCTATCTACTTTGATATTAATAGTACTATATCCTTCGTATATAATTTGCTAGCTATCAGTAACCTCTATAAATTGAGGCTCTCTCTAATACTTTATTTTGATAAAGTTATTACAGATACTACTAAAGTAGTATGATACGCTAGAGTCTATAATAGTACTAATCTTATTGTTGTAAGCTAGTATAGTATAGATTATTACTAGTACTTTTAAGGTTAATTTTTGTCTTTGCAAGCAAATAAGCTACTAGAGGTACTAGATAAATGCAAATATATAGAATAGTACTAAAATATAGTATAAAATAACTAGTACTAGTTGCTAGTAATTTGTTAGGATTAAATTTTAGTAGTACTATAGAAATCGCCATGCCTTATAATTACGATTTAGGCTAGTCTAGCTGATTTTAGAATACATTTTAATCATATCAAGCTAATTAGAGAGCATAGTTATATAAGAAGTATTAAAAGCATTATAAAAGGAATTGTCTTTTATATTTATAATACTAGTAACTCTAATATAATTAGTACTACTAGAGGTACTATTACCCCTATTACTATTACTCTTCTCTTATTACTCCCTTTTCTTAGCTTACTTGAAGTCCTTATAGTTATTAATATAATAACTAGCCTTATTATACTAGTAGTAGAGCTTCTTCTTAAAGCTATTATTCTTTAATCTCTAGTATTTTAAGATTTAATCTCTTCTTTAAGATCTACTTTGATTTCTATAGCTTCTACTATAACCTCTTCTACTTCTATAGCTTCTTTCTCTCTTCTTATTATTACTACTATTAGAATTACTATAGGGTATCTGAGTGTATATACTAATTGCATTAAGGAGTCTAAGTATAGAGAACACGTAGATGAGACTATAGATAGAGGCTTCGCTTAGTACGAACCTAAGTCACGTGACATATCACGTGACTAGCTCTTACGCATTCTAGCGTAGCTATTTCCTAACTTAACATTCTCCTTAAATAGAAATAGAAGAATGCTAAGTAACTATATATATAAAAGCATGTCTAATAGTATACTAGCATCTACTCTCCCTAGCTTAAAAGCTAAACATATGATAAAAGTAGTACTATGAAACTATAGTAGTATTAGTATAGGTAAAAGAAGGTAATAAAAGTAGGTAAAAGTAGTAAAAATAGAAAGGAAATAAGAGAAAAATTAGAAGATATCCTCTAGCAAGCTAGTACTCCTAGCTAGTACTACTCTCTCTAGTAGAATACTATATAGGATAAGGCTCTAGGTAAGGCTCTCCCTAGTAGAGTACTATATAGGATAAGGCTCTAGATGAGGCTCTCCCTAGTAGAGTGCTATATAGGATAAGGCTCTAGGTAAGGCTCTCTCTAGTAGAGTACTACATGAGATGAGGCTCTAGGTAAGGCTCTCCCTAGTAGAGTGCTATATAGGATAAGGCTCTAGGTAAGGCTCTCCCTAGTAGTAAGCCTCATAGACTTACTCTCCCTAGTAGACTTACTCTACCTCTATATCTACTTTTGCCCTTAGGTATAGCCCTTAGGCTCCTTCCTCTTATATCTCTCCCTTAGGCCGTCTAGTATAAGCGTAGATATAGAAGGTAGACTAAATAAAGAAGGTAAAAGTAGGAATACTAAAGTATATAAGAGTAGAAGTAAAGTAAGGTAAAAGTAGAAGTAAAGCGAAGCTAAAGCGAAGTAGTTATATAAAAGTAAGCTTTATAAAAGCTTAAAAATTTATCGATTTACGGACGATTTATAGGCAGTAAAGGCAATAGCTAAGAAAGGTAAATAAAATGGCGGTTATACCTAAATTTTAAGGCTGAAACTCTAATAGGTTATCTACAAATTGAGGAAAGAAGTAAAAAGAAGCTAAAAAGCTTAAAAGAATTGCAATTTGCGGATTCACTTGAAAATTAAAGATATAGAGGCTAAAATTAAGTGTTGATAGGCATATACCTAAAATTTAAGGCCGTAACTCCTAGTGAATTATCTGCAAATCTAAGTGAAGAAGTAAAATCGATCGAAATTCAAGTATTACTATACCTAATAAGCTAGATTTAAGATCGGATAAAAACGTAAAGAGGCTAGCCCCTTCTTAGGCTCTATATGTCCTAGTAGGTAGTATGCCTACTACCCTACTATATAATCTCCTTATGTTTTCAAGAAGGTGAAGGCTATTTTAAAAGGTAGCATTTCTAAGGTCGGACGAGAATTATAGGCTTAGTATAGCTCGTATAACGTAAAGGAGGCTAAAAGTAGGTCGGATTTAGTAGTGAGAAAGGTTTTTAGAGGTAAAGGAAGGTTTAGATAAAAGCTGAAGCTTGTATTTAGTTCTATAGAAGCTTATAGATACTATAATTATTATTAAAGCTAGATTTTGTATAGTAAATATAGGTAGAATACTTTAGAAAATTATAGTAAGAACTAGTAGATAATAAATCTAGCTAGGCATGAAAAATATTTTAGTAAAAAGATTAGATAAATACTATAAGCTTGTATTTACCTCTTTAAAGTAATTATTAAAGTAGTATTAAGCATTAGGAGCTAGTAAATATAAGTAGAATATATTAAGGTAATCTAGTAAGAACTAGTAGATAATAAATCTAGTTAGGCGAGAAAAATGTTTTAGCAAAAAGATTAGATAAATGCTATAGACTTATATTAGGTCTTATAGATACTATATTTATTATTAAAGGTACATTTTGCCCTAGTAGATATAGGTAGAATGTTTTAGATAAAGTTAGTAAAGACTAGAAGATAGTAGGTCTAGTTAGGAGTAAAAAAGTTTTTAGTAAATAGGGGTTAGAAAGGTAGTAAAGCTTATATTTAGCTCTATAGAAGCTTATAGATCCTAAAAATTAGCATGAAAATAGGATTCTACTAGTAGTAGAAGTAGGTAGAATATTTAGATAAAGTTAATAAAGCTATAAGATTGTAGATATAGCTAGATTTAAGGATTTAGTAGTAAGGAGAAGTTATAAGAACTAAGCTTGCTAGGTCTTACTCTCCTACTAGATGTAATATAGTAGATTTGATTATAATTAGCTTTAGAAGTAGCTACCTTAGTAATAAAAAGGGTTACTATTCTTTAAATACTACTTGCCTAAATTTCAGACGGATTTAGTAGTAAAGAGAGTATATCTCTAGTTATAGTAGTTCTCTTTAATATATAGCCTTTATATATAGTTTATAGGGCCGTCCTATACTATATTTAGGGGCAGTAAGCCTAAGTACTATATATCGCTAGTAAAATGTCGATTTTTAAGTAGAAACGGGATAAAAAAGACTATAAAATCAAGTGTTTTTTATTATAGAAGCTTTACTAGCTCTCCTGCTAGTATAGGATAGTAGATTTAATAGTGAATACTATTAAGGTAGCTGCCTTAGTAGTAAGAAAGGTTACTACTCCTTAAATAACTATCTATTTAGAAGGATTTTAATTTCCGACGAGAAAAAGAAGGATTTCTTACTAGACTTTCTATATTACTAGAGCTTTATAAGAGGATATCTTAGCATTTCGTCCTATATATATATGTATAAAGTGAATTCGATTTCTAGTAGTAAGAAGGCTATAAATCAAGTGACAAACTAGCTAAAAGTATTATATATTACTCTATAAAGCTCGTTTAAGTCATAGAAGTGATTTTAAGTAGTTTCTACTAGTAGTAGAAGTTAGCAGAATGTTATATAAGATTATATAAAGCTAGAATTAGCATATAGAAGCCTAATTAGTTAGTAAATATCAATTTAGGAGGTATAGTAGGTACGACTAGATTTATAGACTTCTAGAAATAATAGATAGATTTATAGACTTCTAAAAATAGTAGTAGGTATAGATATAAGTATAAGTATAAGTAAGAAGGTTTATAGCTCCTTTAAATATTACTATTTAAACTAATGCTCCTAATAAGGAATATTCCTAAAAGTATTTAGATACCTTATAAGGCGCTATATTATACTAACCTAGAAGCTTATAACCTATTAGAATTACTATAGGGTATCTAAATATATATACTAATTGTATTAAGGAGTCTAAGTATAGAAAACACGTAGACGAGACTATAGACAGAGGCTTCGCTTAGTGCGAACCTAAGTCACGTGACATATCACGTGACTAGCTCTTACGCATTCCAGCGTAGCCATTTCCTAACTCAATAACTACTATTATTATCATCTTAAGCTACATTTGCTACTGCTTTTAATAGAAGTATAATATTAGATTTAAAGGATTATATTATAATGATTATCTCTTAAAGCCCTTTCTTGTCTCTTAGTACCTATATTTAGGTAGTAGCCTAGAGTACTTTATAGGCGCCTTCTTTTAGCAAACTATTAAGTAAGACTTCCTTTATATCATTATTAGTAATAGGGCAGTTTATAGAAGATAGCTTTGCTTTAAGGTTTATAAGATAAAGTATAAAGCTTTAGATAGAATCCTTTAATAGATCGAATTTATTTATAGCAAATTGTAGCCTAAGGTTAGATATTATTAAAGGGTCTAAATTAAGGTTAAGTACCTTTAGATAATTCTAGAGCCTATAAGGATTAGTAGCTTACTAGAAGTCTATTGCCTAAGGCTTAAACTTAAAAGCTATAGAATTACTTAAGATAATAAATATAAGATAAGCCTTATTATCCTATCTAGTAGTAGCAGCCCTAGTACTAGTAGGTTGAAGAATAGTACTATTAATAATACTAAGGACATCTATAGAAATTAAAGTAGACTTATAGGTAAGTAGCCATTCTATAAAGGTTAAGAGAGTGAGAATAATAATATCCCTAGATTTGCTTTAGTAAATTAGGAGGCCTAATTTATTAACTTTTCAAGTGCTAGTAGTATTACTTAAAGCTATTTTTAATTAATTTAATTGTAGATTAATAGAGCGCTAGGCTTATAACCTATTAAACTACAAGCGATATAATAGATATATGAGAGAGGAGTGCGCTAGTATAAGAGGTCATATAGTGATATATTATGTAAAGGTTAAGGAGTGAAATATGCCACGTTGCAGAGTTTTATGTGGTGGCGTGCTTATGTAAGCAGCTATTTCCAACACCATTCTATTGTAATGATTCCCTGCTGCTTCAGGAGCGGTAATTGGAAGATGGATTGATTACTCGTATGGATCTGGGCTGGATTAAGCGAGTATGTTGAAAGTTTCAGTTGACGTTCAATTTATTGCTATGAATGAGTTTAGGATTGTTTCCCGCGAGTAATTGCGCTTCTTTGATACCTGAGATTGACTTCGATCATTAGTCAGATGATCATCCAACCTGTACTGCGAAATATCTATTATTGCTTCCCTTAAATTGCTTTCAGGCGATTTTGTGATCCGCTGAGGTTACCTCGCTTACTCCTTATTACAACTAGGAACTCCGAGTACTGCTTCACTTGGCATGTATCCTGCAGGGTGTACCCTTTTCCCTTTGTCGTATGATAAAACCATCAGATCTAGACCTGTGTTCTTGTCAGCAGTAGAATGATATTTGTAAGAATGCCAACGAGCAAGCTGATATAAAAAGTTTCCTCTTCCCCGAGTTGTCACAAAACCAATCCACATCCCGAAACCATTCAAGACCTTGACTAAACCTCTTGCCTCGACTACAATCTCACCTTTCAAATAACACAACTTCCAGAAACTTCCCAAAATGTCTCAAAACCAAATAGCTATCGTCACAGGTGGATCTCGAGGCATCGGAGCCGCCATTTCCCTCAAATTAGCTTCCCAGGGCATGGACATAGCAATCATCTACACCTCACCCTCCAGCACTCCGCAAGCAGAAGAACTCTCAAAACAAATAACCGCACTCGGCCAAAAAGCGCTCCTCGTGCGCACAAACCTCGCAGAAGCAGACTGCGGCGTCGTTGTCCGAGACGCAGTCTTGAAAGGTTTCCAGACGGAAAAGATTCACGTCCTCGTCAATAATGCGGGAATCAGCGATATTCAGGATAGTCTGTCTATTGAGCTAGATCATTATACCAAGTACGTATAGCCCTCCTGCTTTTCACCGTGGTGCAACTTTCTAACTCAATTAACAGCATCATGAACATCAACCTCCGCGCCCCCATGCTCCTCGTCAAAGCCATAGCACCGCACATGTCTCGCGGCGGCCGCATCATATCCATCTCCTCCGGGCTCGTCCACGAACCCGTGCCCGGCTACGACGTCTACGCCGCGTCGAAAGCCGGCGTCGAAGCCCTGACTCGGCAATGGGCCGTGACGTTCGGCAAGTCAGCCGGGCTGACTGCAAACGCTGTTGTGTGTGGAGCGGTCGAGACGGATATCCTGAAGAACGTACCGCTGGAGATGTTCGAGCCGGTGATGCAGAAGGCGGCTGCTGCGCATCGGATTGCGACGCCGGATGATATTGCGCAGGTCGTGGGGTTTGTGGCTAGTGAGGGGAGTCGGTGGGTTACGGGGCAGTGTATTGGGGCGCATGGGGGGATTATGTTTAATTAGTATTGAGATGGTAGTTGAGGAGGGAGAAGAGCGTTTGGGGTTTATGCATTATGATAGCAAATGTAAATACAGTTTCTTATAGACTAGATTATGATGTGTGCGGTTATAGCTATACTCCCCCACTCGCTATAATTGATTGCATTTTGATAACAGTCACAAAGCTGCTTAAGAGTCAGAGTCTACCCCGGGACCTCAAGTGTAAGAAGAGGGATACAAGATATTGGCTTACACGTGACGAGATATTCACTTCGATATTGATAGAGGACCATGGCTCCATGCGAACGGAGCATGCGTCATGAGAAAGGTGGTAAGTTGATGAATAAGCATAGCAAGAATTAAAGATCGCCTTCTTATCAAGAGCACTTCTTTCAGCATACGTGAGTTTCTTTGTCAGCAGACCAGGAGAAATCCAGTTCTCGAAACAAGAGACAACTAGTGTCTCGCTTAAACAAGGGGGGTCCAACCAGGAACTCCGGTTCAGCAAACCATTTCCCCCGAAATTCCAAAGCAAATTTCAGAGCTAATCAATACACGTACATTAAATACAGCTTCACTAAACTATTCCTGAACTTTCTTTATATAAGTAGTACATGATCTGGAGTTATTTCATCTTCACTCCAAAATCTTCAACCGCATTCCAGTAACACTCACTTTATTATTCCTTTTAAAAAGTAGGAATGGCCGCCACACGAGAATACGACATTGTGCTCCTAGGCGCAACAGGTTATACAGCCGCCGTTTGCGCAGAATACATCACCAAAACGCTGCCGACGGATCTGAAATGGGCAGTAGCTGGGAGATCGAGAGTGAAATTGGGAGCGCTGGTAGAGAAGTTGAAACTGATTAATCCGGATAGGTTGCCTCCTGGTTCGTCTTCCTGACAGTGATTCATAACACGTAAATTTGAGCTGATGGTGAGAAGCGATTGAAAGTGTAGAGTTAAAATCGTCTAGTTTGGGAAGTCTGGCGAAACGCTCAAGGCTTATTCTTAATGGCATCGGTCCTTACCACCTTTATTCGTCCCCGGTCGTGGAGGCTTGTGCGAAGGAAGGAACTCATTATGTTGGATTGTAAGTTGAGCTTATTTCTTTTCTGATCTGGAAGATATAGGTAAACGATTGACTAACTGGTATTAATTAGTTCCCTGGAAACACCTTGGGTTGAAGAAATGATTCACAAATATCACAACATTGCCAAAGAAAGTGGTTCTATTGTGAGACATCCGCACCCTCAAATATATCCCATCACTTTCTAACCCAAAAACCTGCAGATCATCCCAGTAGTTGCTCTTGCACCATCCGATATAGTCGGATTCATGGTAGCGCAAGCAATCCACGAACAACCCAAGAGCGGTGGTACAGCCGAAGTAAACAGCACCGCAAAGCTCGAGTACATCTCCTTCCCCCACGTTCGCTGAGCGAAACCAACTAACATCAAACAGAATCGAAGGAATGAGCGCCGGCTCCCTCAACACAATCATGAGTCTAATGTCAAGCTACGGCACCCGCTGGATCTGGCCCGGAAACCCCTGGTCTCTAACCCCCACCCCCTCACACAACCCACTTGCATCCCGCACCCCCCCCTCCTCCCTCCTCTCCACCCTCTCCGGCTACCGCAAGATCCCCCATCTCGGCACCGTCACAACCTCCTTCCTAGCCATCTGCAACGAATCCATCGCCCACCGCAGCGCCTCCCTCCTCCCCGAAACCTACGGCCCCGCCTTCCACTCCCATGAACACCTACCCGTCCCCTCCCTCCCCACCGCAGCATTCATCCACATCCTCACCAAACTCGGCATCCTGCTGCTCTCCCTCCCCCCCTTCCGCGCACTGATGCACGTCCTGCTCCCCGCGCCAGGCACCGGTCCCGATCTCGCGAAAGCGCATGGGGAGCGGCAGCACTTCCAGGCTGTCGGCACGCCTGCTAATGCGGCGGGGAGGAAAGTTAAAGGGAGTTTTTTG
>QGMI01000509.1:0-27490 GCA_007821535.1 Lachnellula occidentalis
GATACTAGTATAAACTAAGGTTATTAGAGTAATTATATCTATCTAGAGAGTAAGACTAAAGTAATAGGGTAGACGTTCTTATTTAGAGATTCTAGCATAAACCCTAGTATATAGTCCCTTAAAGATTCTTAGATTGCGACAATTTCAACTTTCTTCTATATCTAACTTATATTATAAGTTAAATTTCTAAACGCCCTAAAAAAAAATCTTTACTAATCATTTATAAGGCAGTTAGTACTTGCCTGATAAACCTCTTCTAATTAACTTATAATCGTTTACTAAGTGTTTACTAATATCCTTTAATAATAGCATCCTAATTCCCTAGTATAGGTACTAATACTAAACTTACCGATATATACTATTATAAGACTTCTCGCCTAGTAGGTATTAAGCCCTAGGATACTATAAGTAATCCCTTTCTAACTAAGTAGTAAATATTTACTAAGTGTTTACTATAAGTATCTAGAGATAAGAGTAAGCCTAACTAATATATCATACCTTATAGCGAGGTCTTTTATCGTATACTAGTAGATGATATAAGAAACCTTTATAGTTTAACTATAAGCTTACTATAAACTATCTAGTAACTATTTACTAAATGTTTATAGTATCCTTTTAATAAGACTAACTTAGTCCGCTACTATACAAACCCTTTCAAGTCTATCATTAAGCCTAATAAGGCCTACTAGGATAAGAGCTTCGTACTCCTTACTAGCCTAGCAGGTCCTCTAACTACTATAAGTCTTATATTAACTACCTAGTAATCGTTTACTAACCGTTTATAGACGTATAAGAAGAAGAGTAAGGCTATATTAGCTACTATAATATATGATTATAATAACTACTTAAAGATAGTAAGTAGTCTCTTCTTAATTATATAATAATCATTTAATAAATATTTATAGCTTACAATATACTAAGATAATGTAAATAATGTTATAATACCTAAGAAGGGCAATTCCTTTATAGCTAAGATGTATTATAAGGAGATTAAGTTAAAGATCAAGGCCGTTTAAGTAAGTCTCCTATCCCTAACTAAGTAACTACTTAGTATATATTTACTAAGTGTTTATATTATAGATAAAGCAAGCTAGTATGACTAGAAAGTTAAAGACCCTACTTACTAAGTATAAAGGCAAATAGAAGGTAAGTCTTTCTATAAGCTTTCTATAGTACTTAGTATCTATTTACTAACTATTTATAGCTTATTACTAGTACTATAAAGGATCAAATTAGCATAAATAGGAGTAATAAGTATAAGATCTATATGACTAATAGTACTAGTAAGTCTTATATAACTATCTAGTAATTATTTACTAAATGTTTATAAGATATCCTCTTAAGGATATTAAAGGCGTATAAGAGAGTGATAGTATGTATAAAGTTTTACTACGTTTTTATAAACCTTTAAACTATTATACTAATACTCCTCTTACTAATAAGAAGTATACTTAAATAAGCGTTTATTAAATGTTTATTAGCTATTTCTAAGGATTTGATTTAAAGGTTTTAAAGAGGCGTAATACAAGAATGATACTATAGTCTAGCTAAGTAATATTCTCCTTTAGTAATATAATAACTTATAAATCAAATTTGCTATATATCATAATTTAATTCATTTAAATAACCTTCTATAATAGTATAAGTTATATATACTTATTTATCTACTATAAATTAAACAATTAATAAATGCTTACTATGTAATCACTATGTATAAAGTAACGAAAATATTATCTATTAAATACTATTAGTAGGTGTTGTAATTTAATAAAAAGATATAGCTTAGGTCCGCACAAGCTATAGCGGACGTCCATCTGACCTATATACCGACTATAAGCGATATAATAGATATATGAGAGAGGAGTACGCTAGTATAAGAGGTCGTATAGTGATATATTATGTAAAGGTTAAGGAGTGAAATATGCTATATTATAGAGTTTTATATAGTAGTATACTTATATAAGCAGCTATTTCTAATATATCCTTTTATTATAAATAGTATCCCTAGGCCTTATTAACTTCTATAATACTATAGTATAGCTCCTACGTCTCTAATATAAGAGTTTAGATACTCTATAAAACCTAAATCCTATATTATAGTATAAGAGTACCTATTATTAATCTCTAAAATCGTTTCTAGTACCTAAAATATACCTTTTAATATTATTATACTAAAATCGATTTTACTATATCGAAATTGCTTAAATTAGTATTATAAGCAATAAGTAAGCGTTTATATCTTATATCTTAGGCCTATCCGGCTAGTAAACTTAGTAAATAAGTCTTTAACTAGAGCTTTTATAAATATATCTATAATTTGCTTTCTTTTTTTAATATACTAAATTATAAGCTTCTACTTTTAAACTATATCTTTTTAAATAAAGAAGTATTATAAGAGTATATACTTAGCCTTATTATAAAACTTTATTACCTTTATAAGCTTAATCTATAAGGTATAGACTAGTAGGCAAGATGATTAAATAAGAAGTAGTTTGAATAATAGACTAATCTCTAGCCTTTATAGAGCTAGAGGAGAGCTATATTTATATTAATAGTAGTTATACTAATTCTATATAGGGCTATAAAGGTTCCTCTAGTTATAGCTTAAGCCTAAGGCTAATAGCCGAGGATTAGACCTTACTTGAATTATAATTAGACTACTTTCATATATTATATTAATCCTTTCCTAATAGGTAGATAGTATATATAATATCTATATTATATAATCGTAGGTATATTATTAATATAAATTATAAGTAGAAGTTTTAAATCAATTCCTAAATCTTAAGCTACTTTCTCTATCTATACTATCTCTTTTACTTCTTTATTTATAGCTATAATCTCTACTTCTATAAAGCTTTATACTATACTCTTTTATCTATTTATAGCTTAAGTTACTATACTTTTAAACTATAAAATAGTATACTCTTAAAATGACTTTTTATCGTTTTCTATCTCCTAAGTTATATTAGATTAGACTAACTATCTATTATCTATTTTCAAGCTATTATATATTATTCCTAGTAATATTATACTTTATAGATAGTATAGTAGATACTTTAACATTTTAAGGTAGTAAGTATTAGGATTTAATATAAATCAAGCAAGTTAAGAAATAGTATATATAATATCTAAGTAAATACTATTTAAGAAGTAGATTACTAATCTAACAATCTACTTATATAAGCTTGATTCTTTAGGATTAAGTAATTACTAAAGGTTATTATTATTTGCTAGGTATAGTATTATAGTTACTAGAAGAAGAAGGATTTTAGGATTTATATTATCTATTTTTATATATTATAAAAGCTTCTTTATATATAATTCTTAATAGATTTAAAGAATATACTTCTATCAATTATACTTAATCTATAGTCTTATAAAGGTATTAACTAGACCTAAGATCTTAGATTACTACTTCTTTTTAATATCTTTCTTAACTATCTTAACTTTAGCCTTTAGACTAATAATTAGCATATTATTAATATAAAGAAGTATATAGACATTACGCTTAATAAAAAGATTTAGATTACTCTTTTCTTCTTTTAAACCAATCTTATTAAAGTGCTTTTTAATCTTATTAAACTATTTATAAAATACCTACTTAAAGCTATATAGGGATTTGTTAAGTCTTAAATAATAGTATTTTCGGTTAATTTCTAGGTGAATTAAATAGTAAAACTCTAATACTTCTATATAAATCTCTTCTTTTAGTATAGGATTTAAAAATGCTATATCGATATTTAATACTTTAATCTCTAAATCTTCTACTATAGCTTTAGCTAGTAGAATTCTTAGCGTATTAGATTAAATAACCGATATAAAGGTCTTAAAGTAATTAGTCCTATATTTCTATTTAAAGCTTCTGATTATAATTCTTCTAGCCTTTTACTAGTTAAGGAGCCTATTTTTAAGCTTCTTCTTTAATATTATATAACTTGAAATTACCTTCTTTCTAGCTAGAGGCCTGCTTTTAAGAATAGTAAATATCTTATACTTCTATAAAGATAATAGTTTTAGTCTAATCGCTTTTATCTAAGCTTCCTTATCTTCTACTATCGCTTAGTCTATAGTAATAGCTTTAAATAGTAGTATAGAGACCTAGAAAGATACTAATTCTAGACTAATATATATAGCTTAGAGTACTACTATTACTAAGGCAATTATCTTACTAAATACTATATAAGTCTTAGGTTTTAGTACTTTCCTAAATCGGGATCTTCTTTATACTTTTATTAGGCCTTTTCTTATATTTTTAGTAGTATTTTAAGTGCTTTCTAAGAAAGCTTCTCTCTTAACCTTTAAAAGAGTTTCTATCCCAATTTCTTTTTATAAATTATACTAATTAGGTATCTCTTAAGTACTACTATAAGATATAGGTCGTTTTATAGCTTTATTACTATTATGCTTAAAGCTTCTAATTGCTTAAGAATTACTATTCTTAATCTTTTATAAAAGATAAACATTTATATACTTATAATACTTCTACTTAATACCTTTAGGTCTAGCTATAATAGACTTAAAGTAACGATTTTCTATATTCTAATTAGCTTTTAGTATAAGCAATTCTTCTTTTATAGAGATAATAAATTAATTAATATCAATTTTAAGAAAGCTATACTTATTATATTCTATGTCTATATCTAGAGTCTTTTATAGAGTCTTTATATTAAGAAACCTCCCGATTTTATTACCTCTTAGGCCTATAAATATAAATTTTCCTTTTTTTATTCCAGGTTGCTATTTTTAAGGATATAAATCTTTTAGATAAAGTATATTTACTTAGTATCTAAAGACTTTTAATTTAGCTAGATTAGGAATATCTCCTTTATATACTATAATAAGGATTCTACTTCTTAGATATCTAATTGTTTTAATTAATCGTATTAGTACCTAATTCTTAATAAAGATAATATACTTAATAATATAATCCTATAATTAATAAGGAAGTTAAGCCTTATAAAGTATTAATCAAGCGATCATACTTATTATTCCTATCTAGTACTTAATAATAATATTAAAAGAGTGCTTATATAGTAGTAATAGCTAGAATTATATACCTTTAGACCTATAATAGTCTTAGAAAAGTATCCTAAATTCGCTCTTCCTATTATCTACTCTTATAAAGACAATTTTATTATTTATCTCTTACTTTACTTTATTCTTTATCTCTTTAAATATATAGATTTCAGCCTGAAAGAAATAATGCTATTTAATAGAATTTCTAGAAGAAGATACTAAGAATTATATATTTATTACTTATATAAGAAGTTTTTAATACTTATTTTAATAATAATCCTAATAAATACTTAAAAGATCGGCTTTTAGTAGAAGATTAGACCTAGATTATAAAAATCTAGAAGGTTCTAGCTATTCTATAGCAATTAACTCTAGCTTTTAAAAGTTATAATATAATACTTAATAAAGCTCTTTTAATAATAGACTATATACTAGAGAAATTTAAGGCATTTAAAGTAGACTTTTAAGACGATCCTTTTATAGTACTAATAGTCAATTTAGAATAGAATAAGCTATTAAAATACTATAATTTAACTAATTAAATTCTAATATATATTATTATAGTTATATTCTTCTTCTACTTTAAATAGCATTATATTAAAAATAACTAGAAAGCTAATTAGGTACTAAAAGTAGAAGAGATAATATAGAAGCTTTAAGATTAGTATAAGCTAATTAATATACTTCTCTTTTACTTAAACCTTCTTTTTAATCTATAAATGCTTTTAATAAATAGCTATAAGCTTAAATAGTATAACCTTTATTATAAAATAAGTATAAGCGATATTATAACCTCTTTGCCTCCTTTATAAATCTTACTTCTTATAAATAGTAGCTTGAACTTTAGTAATAACTTAACTTTTTTAACCTTTTAAAATTAGCTATAGATATACTTTTAATCCCTAGGATAAGTAATAAGCCTAAGCGCTTATTTTCTAATATAAAGTAGCTAATTGTTAAGCGGAAGATAAAGATAGAGATTAAGGTAATTAAAGCAATTAAGTGTTTTAAGTTATAGCTTAAGATTAAGAAATAGTTAAAAGATAATTTAATAGTAAATATAGAAAATTTAGAAGTAGATAGAAGCAATTTAGAGGATTAAAGAAGCGCTAGCAAGGTTATATTATTTTATATTATTATATTAGCAATATATATTATTACTAATATAATATATTCTTACTTATATAAAACTAATATAGTTTTAAAAATCCATATTATAATATATTTATTGATCTATTATATTAGCTAATATGTATTGTTTTATACTATTTACCATACTAGGTTTATTGCTCTTCTTTAGAGGAGAATAGTTTATTTATCATTAATATAGAAGAGGTTGGATTGAGCCTGCTTGTGAGGAACGAGGGGAAAGGTCTTGATTTAATAAGGTTGCGGAGTGCAAGAAGTCGTCATATCTTAGGTTTAATCGTAAGCAAAACCACGAGTTCTTACTTAATTGAAACTAGATTTCTGTCTCAATCATTTATGCCCACGCTCTCTTGAAGAGTCTTAATGATTCTTGGCGCAATTGCCCTTGGATCATGGTCTTCTCAAGTGCAGAAGACACTTTGCTGGCATAGGGTATCCCTTAATGCTCGCCTAGTGACAGTCTCATAGCGCAAGAAGTCCTTCGTTGCCTATCCCGAAAAATCAGCTTGAAAGTACCCTATAGCTAGTTGTCTTTTATCTTCCTCTTTTGGTAATTGGTTATATTAAAGGCGCAGATCCCATTAAGGTCCAGGGAGGTAGAGGTCGTTAAAGGATGGCACACAGGTTCTGGCAATAGCTGTGGCCTCAATTTAGGCGCTATGGTTTGCGTTTCGGTACCATCTAGGGTGATGATGGCAGCTCGACTTCGCTTACGTCGCCTTCTATATTATCGCGAACCGTTGTCACATAGTGGTGTGTTTTTTAAAGGTATTTTCGGACCGAGAGATGGTGACTTTGAGGGGGTAATTCGATGCTCTTGGCGTTATTCTGTTCACTTTTGCAGCCATTGCAAAGCATGTATACTCTAGACCCCTCCCTTATCAACTAACGCAGAAAAGTAACACAAGAACCATAAAGAACCCAAGTCGCCATAATTCTCCCCTATATGCATACTCGCTGCCTTATATGTTCCCTCCTATTGCAACTGTATTAGCAAACCATCTTAAGTGCAGGCAGATATATACATACACGAGAAATCCAACGTTGGTATGCATATCCTTTGCAAATGCATAGTAAACGCCCAGCTCCACTCCCGATCTTCCCTGCCCTCATTACGTTTAACTCCTGGCAGGTACTAGAAGATATCATCTAGCTGGCCATCTCGTGGATAGCATACGTGAACATGAACATCGAAGAACGTCTCAGAGTCCCCCTGCTAATACCTTGCTGCCTGGAGGAACAAGTTGGTACCATTGCCTGGTATAACATCCTGCGCAGTTTAGTAGCAGGGTGTCTCAATGTGTATCGCAGGTCTAGGAATATCTATTAGATATGAAAAGACTCGGAATAAGTAGAATATATATACTTATCGACCTTGTACCCAATGAAGATAACCAAAGATGTCAAGAGGATAGAGAGGATGGGTATCGCTTCTCCCCTGCGGTAGATTCAGGTGGCAGAAACGCATCCACACCTCAAGGCGCATGCTCTCGCGAACAGAAAGCTTAATTGCCAAGTACTAGATTTGAATAAGTAGAGTAGAAAGGGATTGGGTATTATTTGACATACGAAGAAGACTTCCCTTAACGGGGAGACAGGTGTGAGTTGTAGCCAACCATCTGTTGTCGCGCCTAGATTAAGCTCAGATTCGGCGTAGTACGCATTTAGTGCATTCCACAGGTAGTGAGCAGGCGGATAAGGTCTTAGACGGTCCTTGTCGTCCTCTCTCTCCGAAAGTACCATAGACGCAATGCAACGAAGGTCGTGCCTTGAATCTCGTCTTGATGAGCCGCCTGATGTTCTGGGTGTGCGAGAGGTCGAGCGCCGCGTCGACTTCGTCCAGGATGTACATAGGTGCGGGTTTGAATTAGAGGAGCGCTATGATGAGGGAGAGGGCGACGAGGGAGCGTTGGCCGCCGGAGATTTCGGTGAGGTTGACTCTAGGTCATGCTAGCAGGAGGGGGATGTGCTGTAGATGCCGACGAACTGACTCGGGCAGGTGAAATGAACGAGCGAGGCTGCGATCAAAGGGTTAGGGCGTAAGTATATGCGCCCTAGACTCGAATTCTTCCCATCCGACAGATGCTGGTCGGTTGAAACGCGGAGTGGTAATAAAGGGCATAGTAAATATCAATGTGGCCGAACTAGTATATGATGTACAGTCGTAACAAGGTCAAGTTGCGGCAAGATGAAGGTCGAACTAGGACAAGATAACGAGAGGTAACGAGGTTGAGTTTATGCAAAAGCAGATCCGTCGGGGTTCAGAAAAAGAGCGCAACAAGCAGGCAAAAGATAAGGAAATGGCGAAGGTGCAGGAGAAAGACCTTTAGGATGCTAAGGACTACGCCGAGTTGAAGAAAGAACGTCAGAGAAGAGCAAAGCTAGGTAGGGAAGTAAACCCCTACTGCATATGCCAGATTCTTAATTATTCAGAGGTGCCGACAGCTTGTCGTTAATCCCTTCAGCGCCCTTAAACTTTCCCCCCATGACGGATTCCATTTATCCTTTCTCTGAATTTAAAATTCTTGATGCTACTATCACAACCACTCGCAAAATGCAGAGGTTGCTAGACAGCATGTGACTCACTAGACAGCCCCTCAATCGCACACAATGCAATGTGGAACGCAAATTTGGCTGCACGCACATGCACACCCAGCCTTCCCCAAGTTCAGAGCACGTAGTATCAGGCCTACCAATCTCAACGTCGAGGCTGCTCAAGCCGTCGCCAAAGAATGACAATCACATTCCACCAATCAAGACTTCAGTGCTAAAACCGTCGCGTCGTGGTTGATGTTCTACAAGAGAACTCGGTTCAGGCTGCTACTACGAGTACTATAGTATGGCTCATGCAGTCAAAACCTTTGGCCGCATGAATTGCTACGTGAATAGCGCTGGTGCAAGCTTGCCTCATTCTCTTATTCTCCGGAACGCGAGCATGGAGATGTTCCGCTAATCCGATTTGGATATTCCAAGGTGGGTGTCAAGAATGCGAGTGAGCAGCCAAAAGTTCGCAAACCCAGATTTGTTGCAATAGACTCATAAATCAGACCCTTTGTTGGCTTTACGGCGGTGTGTAATAAAAATGCCCCACCTTTTACTAGTAGCGCACCTGGACACCCCTGACATCTCTAACATCCAATCACACCACCCCATTTTCCCCACACCACACACCACGCAGCATACGGAGGGGGAGGTAGCAAACGCAAACCAGCCCAGCCTTTGTTTAGTCAGCACCAACTAACCTCACCCGTGCGGCATCCGCGCCTACTCCGTAGGTACGTATACGTTGCGATCCGCAAACTGTCTAATGCAACACCAGAGCCGACCAAAGCAGCTCGACTTCCTTGTCTACATTTGCTTTGCTTTGCTTTGGATGAGCTACAGTGGTCTTAGATGTGATGGGATCCGATGAACGGTGATGCTGCGATCGAATCGTTGCCGCCGCCATTTTCCCTTCCCAAACTCTAGCGCATTTCATCACCGACGACCGACGACCGACGACCGACGACCCCACGTTTGGCGCGCTCCCTCCCTCTGACTCTTTATCCCCCCCTGCCCCATATCCATCAACCTCAACGGTAATATAAACCCACTTGTTATCCCTTATTATCTCTCCTCCTTCCACTTGATATGGCCCCGCGTCAAGCAAAACGAAACCTCCAAAAACTTGGGCGGCAATGCTCGGTGCCAAAAGGCGAACGTAAGTAAGCCATTTACACTGGTCGTGTACTTTGACTGATCGTTGATAGAAGCGCGGCCACAAGGTATCAAGAAAGAACGCCCACAACCTTCTCCTCGGAAAAGCCCACGCCTACGCCGCCAGGTTTGCACTCAGCCCAAGGACAGCGAACCAAAGCACCCGCTTTCCTTCCCAATTAGCAAAACTCCTGGCAAAGAGGCATGGTACTCTCCTCCTGCTGTGCTATAAAGCTAACTCAAGTCAAGTTTCCACAGATTAAAGATCGAAAACGACAACGATCACCAGAAGACGAACTCGCCCTCCCCTCCAGTGCCACTCCCTCTCAAAAGCGACCGCGACAGTCCCCTCCACAATCTCCTATCAAAGGCACAATTGGCGAGAACGCAGCCGTCGGTGACAGCGGGGAGGAGATCAACCCACTTGAATACTGGATAAGGGAGCTTCGTTGGCCTAAGGAATACTTCGAATCAGAGACCAACATGAATCATCTGCTTGCGAGGAAGAGATCTTCGTCATTTCGCGGCAAACAATCGGAAGCTGGCTCTGCCGCGCCCAGCTCTACCACACCCAGCGATCAAAAGCCGAGAGAAGCCAAAAGTGCTCCGTATCAAAGCCCGCAATATAAAATCCTGCTCGAGACCAAGGGTAGCTTCATGCGCAAATCGGATTTGGGTATTACGGACACAAGCAAGACCGTTTGCCGGTCCCTCCTTGAAGCTGAGCAAATAGTTCCAGGGGATACATTGTTTCAGGACGATCTCTTCGACGAGACGTGCGAAATGATACACGACAGGAACGAGGCGAAGGTTATTCAGGATATCGCTCGACTGATAGTTCCTTCCGCTCAGTCTGTAGCCACACGTGGCGCCAAACATCTAAAAGCCTTGATCGAAAGTGTCAACGAAGGCTGGGACAATTCCATCGCTCTAACCAAGCCTCGTCCGCAACCCGACTATGCTGTTGGATTCAAGCGAACTGCATTCACCGAAGATCAGCTTAAAAAAATCCAGCCGTTCATTGGTGGCTTCTCGGAAGTGTCTCTCTTCATGGGTACATACTATATGTACTTTCCGTTTCTTACATGCGAGGTCAAGTGCGGCGCTGCGGCGCTTGATGTTGCGGACCGACAGAATGCTCATAGCATGACGTTGGCCATGAGGGGTGTTGTCGAACTCTTCAGGGTTGTGAAACGCGAAAAGGAGCTTCACCGGGAGATACTCGCCTTCTCAGTCTCGCATGACGACCGGACGGTGAGAATCTATGGTCATTATCCTGTGATGGACGGAAAAAAGACCACTTTCTACCGCCATCCGATCCGTGAGTTCAGCTTCACGGAACTGGACGGCAAAGAGAAATGGACGGCATACAAATTTACCAAGAATGTTTACGACATATGGATGCCGTCCCACTTGAAAAGAATCTGTTCAGTTATTGATGACTTGCCGCCCGATCTGGATTTTGAGAGCTCGAAGCAATCCGAGGCAGGGGAATCCAGACTCTCACAGGGGCTAGAAAGCCATCTCTCCGACCAAACAAGTCATGATGCTACATCTTTACTAGAGGAAGCTGACAGTCACTCAAGCCGTGTTGGTTCGCGAGACGTTACCCCTGATACTTCACAGTCTCAGAGGATCGATGGGAAAGCATTTAAAAAGCCAAAGAAAAGGCCTCGACGCGTAGAGCCACACCAATCTCAAGACGCTGGTTGAAGAAGGGAACGTGTCAAGGTGATTGGCTGTTTGGGAAAGGAGGTAAATCGGCGAGGAGAGGACCTGGGAGCATTTGTTTCTGTGCAGATTTGGGGCAATCTGTATAATACAATAAAGCAAATTGGTTGATTTGTATGGTTAACCCGGCAGTTGTTTTTAATCAAAGATATTGTTGTGCCTAGTAAGTAGATGAGGAACCTCTACCTCTCCTTCCCTTCACTCACCCGTTCTCCCGTCTGATGCAGCTTCCACACCCACTGACCCCGCAATAGATATTCAAGGAGCTAACATTTCAAAAATTGTCCAAATCTCCTTATATCACCAGTTGAAACGCTCACTATTAAGGGGATGCGGGAAGAGGTGAGAAAGACCTACTCTTGCTAAATTTACAACTCACTAGGAATTTTATCAACTGTACGTCAACGTCATTGGAGGCAGACGTTCGATTCTTTTTGTCTCGAGTATTGAGAATCTGTAGAAAGCCCGCTGCTGCACGATAACACGGAATGCGGATTCATACAAAAACAAAAACCTTCCAAGAAACTCCAGCATTGTCATCCATCTATCTAGTACTATCAACCTCTGAAAATATTATACAACTTCTTAATTAATACCATTCTACAACAATTGATTCCCCCTAGCGGCTTAATCGGCAGACCGCGGCTCAGTCAGAGGCAATAGATGGCGCCAACTTCTGCATCTGATATGGTATATACGATGATGGGTAAGAAGATATTTTCAAGAGCCCATATGCATGATATAGCTTGGTCGGTTCATTTCGATAGATGTCAGCAAGCGGATAAGTGCGTAGTAAGAGCCGCCTATTTATTACAGGTCAACACCTTGCAAATATTCGTCAAAGAAGAAGTAAAACGTTAGACGTAAATGCGATATATGGCGCGCGTCTAAAGGGGCGGGGCACTCAGTCGCTAGGGTCAAGGAGCTAAGGTACCGTAGCTGATGTCTATGAGAATCCCGGTCGAAGAAGCCTGGGCTGGGAAGGAAAAATCTAAAGCTCCTTTATTTAAAGAAAGCAACAAAGTCTTAGAAGTAGAGTAAGAAAGCTACTCTAAAAGCCTATATGATATTCAAACATATGCGTACTACAGCTAAGTCCTGCTTGGGAACTAGCAGAAGATCCATCTACTTGCACGACTTGTCCTCCTTCTTATACGCCTACAAGCGCTCGCTGCTCGTCTACAGGATCCCATGGGACATCTATACTCGAGCCCCAATGAACGGCTCTGTCAGCTCGTCTTCGCTCCAATAGCCATTACTGTCACAGTCTGTCGCTGCCGAGTTCGGGATCGCTGTCGTATAATCTACTCTTATCAGCACGATAAGCTAATCACCATCGCGTCCCTAGACCTTGCGCTTCCTGAAACATAGACCGTTAATAACTATGATATCTGGCGTTGATAATAATAGAGGAAGGCCTAGTTCCGCCGAGAAGTCTAAAGACGCTAGAGCGAACACCTCAACATACATACTCTCGACATGCAAGACGGCGACACGCTAGAGGTTCACCAAGAGCAGGTCCGAGGCGCGAATTAAATAATGAGTACCTATAGGCGATAATGAATATAATAGTTTAGTGATTACTTACCTACCGAAAGAATTTGCGCTACTTGAGGGCTGGCTTACTTCCTTGCGATATAAAGGCCTTATATTATATTAACGGCTTTGCTATCCTAGGGCCGGTGCGTATCGACGTAGTTACGGCCTGCCTTTACGGTAATCGATGACGCTGTATCTATGCCGGTTGAAGCCACTTAATCAATACAAATATTGCTCAATCAATCAGCTTGATAATGCCGTCGTCAGTTAATCTTCCCTACGTGCCCGGTGCTCGCTCGCGATTTCCAGCACTTACTACTAGTGCCGCAACATTCATTAATCTCTTGCTATAGCCTCTCTCTATGCTTAATAGCAGGAAACTCAAATAAACTTCGATAAGTACGGTTAAAGCTTTTTGATTAATATAGTACCAAATGAACATAAGAAAACGAATCAGGAATAGGATGAGATAAAGCTAAGTAGGGAAATGTTAGGGGGCTAGGGAAGATAAGATTATAAACATATTCTATCTAAGAGCGAAGGGAGGATTGGCAGATAGACTATAGCCGTTATAATCAATATAAGCGGCTATTTAATACAAGGCTATAAAGATACCTACCTACCTATAAGTAAGTAAGTAAGTATTGTTTTACGCTAAGGGAGAGAAGCCGTAGGCTTCCTCCAAGCCTTCTAGGAGGCATTAGGGCGTGACTAGCTAGGTAATTTACAAGTATATATACTAAACCTAGGAGCTAAAATTCAGCTATATAAGCGCTAGGCAAGTGCCTATCCAGCTAATATTCTCCTTCTACTAGTTAAAAGAGATGTTTATATAATAAGTAAGTTTTTCTAAAGAAAATTAATTATATAATAGGTATTAAAAAGGTTATAAGCCTAATAGGTTATAAACCTAGAGGCATATAGGCTAAGGCATAAGAGCGCTAGTATATGTAAGCCTAAGTAGGCGGTATATAGCCTAAGCTATAGTATATAAAGAAAAGTAAATAAAACTCTTAAAACTCTCCCTCTAAATAGTATATAGATAAATGAAAACATTTTTAAAAATAGTCAGATAGAAAAATATAAACATGTAATAAAATACTACTAGAAAGTAAACCCTTCTTATAATCTCTTCTTTCCTATCTCTAGTAACTTTTAGTAAGAGCAAATTGTATTATAGAAGTTAGTAACCTCTAGGTACTTAGCAAATAGGCCTATATTTAAGAGTAATAGTCTATAATATCTATTATATATACGTTTATTATTTAAAGGTCTCATCTAATTTTCTTTATTATCCCTAGGCTATAGCTAGTAGTTATATGATTAATAAGCCTTAATATATTTAATAATATATTTAAGCGTTTTCAAGCTTCTATAAGTATAGGATAGATTATAGTCTTAGTGATTAAACTATTAATAATACTAGTTAAAGTCCTTATATAAAGTTTAAAGTATAAGCTAATAGCCTAGAATACTCCTTTTAACCTTTAGCAATTTAGGGCACTTAGCTAAGGCTTTAAATATGCTATTACATTTCTAGTAGTATATTAATAGCTAGCCTTTAGCCGTAGCCTAAGCCTCTAGCTTAGAGCGGTATAGTAGTTTCCTTCTAATAGCTTAAATACTAGTAGATATTAGACCCGAGTTAGGATTAAGGCTAGTAGACTACGCTCCTACCTTAGTCTACTTATCTGCCTTCTTATTCCCTTTAATATCTATATAGCCTAGGAACTATTTAACTTCTACTAACTTAGTATCTACTAACTTATAAAAGACTATAAAGATCTATTAACTAAAGAGAGAAGGATTACTTCTTAAATACTAGATCGCTACTATATTATCTAAATATACTATAATATTCTAAAATATATCATATTTAGAAAAGGTAAGCGCTTTATAGAGCCTCTAAAGAGCCTCTAGCGCCTTGGCGTTAAAGACGACTAAGGTATTATATAACTAGCTAAAGCTAGTCAAGATTAGTATCTTATACTAGTAAATAGTATATCTATAGCCTTTTTATATAGCCTTACTACTATTAGTAGAAAGTAATTATAAACTGTCTAAGTAGACGATTATATTATTAGAAGAAGAACTATTAAGCTATTCTATGAAAGCTAGCTTAGCCTTTTCTTTTAAGTAGCCTTCTATTAGTTCTATATATAACCTAGTAGGGCACCTAGAAAGAGTTACTACTAGTCAAGTAATTAGTAGTAGGACTTTAGCTAAGATATAAAGTTTAGTAACTTTACGCCTAGGCTGTCTAGCTTATTAGCCCTATACTTAAAGGCCTAGTAAGAGTTAAAGGACTAATAGATATAGTAGGTTAAGGACTTAGAGTTAGTATACAAACTAGAGCTTAGTATCTTTAAGTATAACTATAGTAGGTATAATGCTTATCTTTTTATATAATATAGTAACTAGGCTAGTCTTCTAGACTAGGAGTATCGCCTAGGTAGTAATATTAATTACCTTTTAAAGTTTCCTAATATACTAGCTAAGCCTTAAGCTTACTAGCTTTCTACTATTCGCTACTACTTAAATGTAATTAGCATTTAGTTTAGTTCTTCTAGTATACTAAACCTTTAAGCTATAGAAAGCTATAGAAAGGACGCAAGCTTATACTATAAGGCGAAGTAAGTAAGCTAGTAGGCCGTAAACTGTCTTAGCTAGTCCCTAGAAGTGATTAGCAAGCTAAGTAGCTTTATGAAACCTTTACTAGACGTACTATTAGAATTTAGGTTAGCGATTAAAAAACACTCTTAGCTATTTAAATACTAGGATATTAGGTTTAGTCCTATCTGTCTAAGTTATAATAATAGAAGCGTTAGTAATTAGTTTAAGCGTTATTTGTTTATTAATAACTATTACTAGTTGATTATCATTCTATTAGTAGGAGAAGTATATAAGCTTATATTTTTCTAGAATAAAATCGACCTTATTCTCTTCTTTCTAATAAAGGACCTTCTATATGTCTTTTATAATAGCCGTAGTACTAGCTTCTAGTATATTAGCAATATATAGAAGTATAATATTATTAGTATACCTAAATTAAAGTATACTCCCTTACTTATATAAATCCGCTAGGTAGAGAATATAAAGTAGTAGAGACTATAGCAAGCCTTATAAGATACTATATTCTTATAGAATAAAGTTAGAAAGGGCTAAGCCTAATTATCTTTTAATAGTTCTTTATAAGAAGAATAAGAGTACTAGCTAGAGTATTAAGAGTAGCTAGCCTTAGACGTTTATTATTTTCATAGCGCGCTATTAAAGTAAGGTATTAAATGCCTTCTAAATATCTATAGTTATAACTATAGCGACTTTTCTTTTATTAAATGCCTTCTTAATATTAGTAGTAAGTACTACTATAAGATTAATAGCAGCCTGCCTAAGAAGGACGCTAATATGTTATAAGTTTAGAGTTCCTACTAGTACGGCCCTAAGAGCTATAGAGCGGACTAGGTATCATTCTAGCCTCTTGCTAAGATATAAGATAAGAGCTATTAGGTACTACTTATAGAAGGAAGTTATATCCTTATAGACTTTTAGTATAAAGACTACCTCGGCCTACTTCTAGCTTTTAGGAAACTTAAAGTAAAAGGCTTTTAGGTAAATCTTATATACTAGATGTTTAATAAAGAGCTAGGCCGCCTTAAGCAATCGTACTATAATCTTATTTATACTAGAAAAGATTAAGCTGACTTTAATTATATATTTCTTAACTTCTTTTAAGATAAGGTTTATACTTTAGATAAGTAGTAGGTTAGCCTCTACCTTTATCTAGCTTTTAAGAGAGTCTTCTTTTAAGTTATTTTTAGATAAGAAGTAGCCTAGGATAGTCTATTAGAGAATCTTTACCTTCTTTTAAGGCTTAGTATAGATAGTACTATTATATTTAATTAGTTTCGTCCTATTAGTACTTTTCTTATTATTCTAGTAAACAACCTTATAGATATCTTAAGAGCTTTTAGTACTATCTAGTATATCTTTCTAGTAGTTTCGCTTAGCCTTCTTTACTATTAAAAGGAAGAGCCTTTTCTTTAAAAAGTACTTTATAACTTTATTTTCTATTGAATTAATATACTACTATAAGTATAGCTAGGCAGTAAAGGGGAAACTCGCTTAGGGCGTAGCTAGTTAGCAAGAGGAGATTTAAGTAGCTTTTCTACTTTAGTTTCTTTTTCTCTTCTTAATTAATCTATACCTTCTTATCTTCTACTACTTAGTTACTACCTTCTAATAAGTTATAAGTCTTAGGTTAGCATAAAGGGTATATTATAAGGCGATATACGCATACGCATATATATATACATATAAAATATTAATAAAGATTTTATTAAGTACTAAAAATATAATTACTAAGCTTGCGCAAGCTTGTAAAATATATTAAAAGCTTTTAAAAGAATAGGCCTTTAAAGGAATATCAATATACTAAAATAAGCTATCTATAATTAATAGTTTAAGATAATTAAATAGATTGCAAATAAGAAAGATATTACATTTCTCTTATAGCAAACTATTTAAGAATATACAAGTATTCTTAAACCTAATCAAAAAGTTAAATTAGAGTTACTAGAATAGATTTATAATATAAAGAAAGACCTAGATAGCAAGCTAAAAGAGAAGAAAATATAAGTATAGACTAATAAAGTACTATAAAGAGAATATAAAAAGGTAGAAGTAAGGTTTTTAATTAACTTTAAACTTAAGTTAAATAAAGCTAATAAAAGCTAGATTAAACTTAAAGAGGGTTTAGGCGCTAAGATTATTATATTTAAGAGTAAGTATTATATGATTATATATGCCGCAAGTAGCTAGCTTATTAGAACCTTTACTTTCTAGTTAATAAATATAAAGATTTTACCTAGTAATAACTTAGTCAAGCTTTATATTATATAAAAGGAAGCTTACTACTAGATAATAATAATATTTAATAACGATTTCATAAAGCAACTTTTTATTAATAGCCTTTAACTTTAATATACTTATAATAATATTACTAATACCTTTATACTACTTATAAAGGAGACCTAAGATACTAAGATGTAAAAGCTTAATAAAAAGTAGGAAAGGCTTTCTATTATATAAAGAGAAAGAAGTTTTATTATAGATAGCATAAAAGTTATAGATTGATAGGATTAATATAAATCCTTTATAGATTACATCTAAGACGAAGCTATTTTTATTACTTATAAAAAGGATAAAGGTTATTTCTATTCTAAATCTTTAAGCTAAGACAAGTTAATCTAAATAGACTATTTTAAATGCAAATCAGGCAAGTATAAAAGCATTATATACCCTTTTATAGAAAAGGAGTTTAATTATACTAAGGTAATATAAATTAAAAACGAAGGTAAAGAAAGTAATAAAGAGAAATAGAGATTCTAACTACTAATCCTAAATACTAAACGCTTGCGATTACTATATAACTATTTCTAAGCTTAGTAATAATTAATGCAATTACTATCCTTATACTTAAAAAGCTTAATCTAGAAAAGAAATCTTCCTTTAAGATTACTATCTTAAGATAGTAATAAGAAAGATCTAGATTAGATAGCAACTAAGTCTAATTATAAAGAAAGAAGTAAAAGCTATACTTAAAATAAAAAGATAAGCTTTTAAGATAAAGTAAATATTGCTACTAGTAATAATTCTAAAAGCAAAATTAAAGAATTTAGTAGAATTATATAAGAAGCCTATAAGGACATCCCTACTATAGCATCTATAGTAGATATAGGCTATATATTACATATGACTAACTAGCTTTCTATCTTTAGCTTACCTTTAAAGCTATATTAAAGGAGTATTTAAGTAGAAGGAAGGCGCTTCTATTTAGAGGGGATTAGGATAGCTATAGTTAAATTAAATAGTAGATAATATATTTTCTTTAAAGATACTTTTTATATACCTAGCCTAAGCTATATACTTGTTTTAATAAAGAAATTACTTAGTTCTTAGCTTATTAGACTATTTAATACTTAATAAATAGTTTTTCTTAGATAATCTAATAGTATTCTATTAATTAAAGCATATATAAAGAAGGGATTATATATCATTTCTAAAATCTTACTAGAGGCAGATAGGAAATCCTTCTTAATATATATACTAGATTATTAAGCTTAAAACCTAGATCTTAGCAAGTAGAAGAAACTATATTCTAGAGCTTATAATATAAATCTATCTTAACCTTAGATAAAAGTTAACCTAAAATCTATTATAAGTAAGACTTAATACCTAAACTAATATATAGCCTTTAAAGTAATAGAAGAAGATAACTAGAAGCTAGTAAAGAACATTTTTAATAACCTAAAAGATAAAGTCTTAAAAGAAGAAAATGAGATAATTAAAATCAAGTGACCTATTATACCTAATGCTTTTAGAAATATTCTAAAAAGAGAAAGAAATAGTATTATATATTAGAATTACTATAGAGTATCTGAGTATATATACTGATTGCATTAAGGAGTCTAAGTATAAAGAACACGTAGATGAGACTATAGATAGAGGCTTTGCTTAGTGCGAACCTAAGTCACGTGACATATCACGTGACTAGCTCTTACGCATTCTAGTATAGCCATTTCCTAACTTAACACTTTCCCTAAATGGAAATAGAGGAATGCTAAGTGACTATATATATAAAAGTATGCCTAATAGTATACTAGTATCTACTTTTCCTAGCTTAGAAGCTAAATATATAATAAAAGTAGTATTATAAAACTATAGCAGTATTAGTATAAGTAAAAGAAGGTAGTAAAAGTAGGTAAAAGTAGTAAAAATAGAAAGGAAATAAGAGAAAAATTAAAAGATATCTTCTAGCAAGCTAGTACTCCTAGCTAGTACTACTTTCCCTAGTAGAATACTATATAGGATAAGGCTCTAGGTAAGGCTCTCTCTAGTAGAGTACTATATAAGATAAGGCTCTAGGTGAGGCTTTTCCTAGTAGAGTACTATATAAGATAAGGCTTTAGGTAAAGCTCTTCCTAGTAGAGTATTATATAGGATAAGGCTCTAGGTAAGGCTCTCCCTAGTAGAATGCTACGTGGGATGAAGCTCTAGGTAAGGCTCTCCCTAGTAGTAAGCCTTATAGACTCACTCTCCCTAGCAGACTTACTCTACTTCTATATCTACTTTTGCCCTTAGGTATAGCCCTTAGGCTCCTTCCCTTTATATCTCTCTCTTAGGCTATCTAGCATAAGCGTAGATATAGAAGGCAGACTAAATAAAGAAGGTAAAAGTAGGAATACTAAAGTATATAAGAGTAGAAGTAAAGTAAAGCGAAAGTAGAAGTAAAGCAAAGCTAAAGCAAAGTAGTTATATAAAAGTAAGCTTTATAAAAGCTTAAAGATTTATCGATTTGCAGATGATTTATAGGCAGTAAAGGCAATAGCTAAGAAAGGTAAACAAAATAGTAGTTATACCTAAATTTCAAGGCTAAAACTCTAGTAGGTCATCTATAAATTAAGGAAAGAAGTGAAAAGAAGCTAAAAAGCTTAAAAGAATTACAATTTATAGATTCACTTGAAAATTGAAGATATAGAAGCTAAAATTAAGTATTAATAGGCATATACCTAAAATTTAAGGCCGTAACTCTTAGTAAATTATCTACAAATCTAAGTAAAGAAGTAAAATTAATTAAAATTTAAGTATTACTATACCTAGCAAGCTAGATTTAAGATTAGATAAAAACATAAAGAGGCTAGCCCCTTCTTAGGCTTTATATGTCCTAGCAGGCAGTATGCCTACTACTCTACTATATGATCTCTTTATGTTTTTAAGAAGGTGAAAGCTATTTTAAGAAGTAGTATCTCTAAGGTCAAATGAGAATCATAAGCTTAGTATAGCTTATATAACGTGAAGGAGGCTAAAAGTAGGTTAGATTTAGTAGTAAGAAAGGTTTTTAGAGGTAAAGGAAGGTTTAGACGAAAGCTAAAGCTTATATTTAGCTTTATAGAAGCTTATAGATACTATAATTATTATTAAAGCTAGATTTTATATAATAAATATAAATAGAATACTTTAGAAAATTGTAGTAAAAACTAGCAGATAATAAATCTAGCTAGGCATAAAAAATATTTTAGTAAAAATATTAGATAAATACTATAAGCTTATATTTACCTCTTTAAAACAATTATTAAAGTGATATTAAATATTAAAAGCTAGTAAATATAAGTAGAATATGTTAAAGTAATCTAATAAGAACTAGTAGATGATAAATCTAGTTAGGCGAGAAAAATGTTTTAGTGAAAAGATTAAACAAATGCTATAAACTTGTATTACGTCTTATAGATACTATATTTATTATTAAAGGTACATTTTACCCTAGTAGATATAGGTAGAATATTTCAAGTAAAGTTAATAAAAACTAGAAGATAGTAGGTCTAGTTAGAAGTAAAAAAGTTTTTAGTAAATAGGGGTTAGAAAGGTAGTAAAGCTTACATTTAGCTTTATAAAAGCTTATAGATCCTAAAAATTAGCGTGAAAATAGGATTCTACTAGTAGTAGAAATAGGTAGAATGTTTAGATAAAGTTGATAAAGCTATAGGATTATAGATATAGCTAGATTTAAAGATTTAGTAGTAAGGAGAAGTCATAATAACTAAGCTTACTAGGTCTTACTTTCCTACTAGACGTAACGTAGTAGATTTGATTATAATTAGCTTTAGAAGTAGCTACTTTAGTAGTAAAAAGGGTTACTACTCTTTAAATACTACCTATCTAAATTTTAGACGGATTTAGTAGTAAAGAGAGTATATCTCTAGTTATAGTAGTTCCTTTTAATATATAGCCTTTATATATAGTTTATAAGGCCGTCCTATATTATATTTAGGGGCAGTAAGCCTAGGCGCTATATATTGCTAGTAAAATGTCGATTTTCAAGTAGAAATAGGATAAAAAGGATTATAAAATCAAGTGTTTTTTATCGTAGAAGCTTTACTAGCTCTCTTGCTAGTATAGGACGGTAGATTTAATAGTAAATACTATTAAGGTAGCTGCTTTAATAGTAAGAAGGGTTACTACTCTTTAAATAACTATCTACTTAAAAGGATTTTGATTTCTAATAAGAAAAAGAAGGATTTCTTACTAGACTCTCTATATTACTAGAGCTTTATAAGAAGATATCTTAGCATTTCATCCTATATATGTGTATGTGAAGTGAATTCGATTTCTAGTAGTAAGAAGGCTATAAATCGAGTAATAAACTAGCTAAGAGTATTATATATTGCTTTATAAAGCTCGTTTAGGTTATAGAAGTAATTTTAAGTAGTTTCTATTAGTAGTAAAGGTTAGTAGAATGTCATATAAGGTCGTATGAAGCTAGAATTAGCATATAGAAGCCTAATTTATTAGTAAATATTAGTAGAAGAAGTAGTAGGTATGACTAGATTTATAGACTTCTAAAAATAGTAGATAGATTTATAAACTTCTAAAAATAGTAGTAGATATAGATATAAGTATAAGTATAAGTAAGAAGGTTTATAGCTTCTTTAAATATTATTATTTAAACTAACGCTCCTAATAAAGAATATCTCTAGAAGCATTTAGATATCTTATAAGGCATTATATTATACTAATCTAGAAACTTATAACCAAATAGAATTACTATAAGGTATCTAAGTGTATATACTAATTGTATTAAGGAATCTAAGTGTAGAGAACACGTAGATAAGACTATAGATAGAGGCTTCGCTTAGTGCGAACCTAAGTCACGTGACATATCACGTGACTAGCTCTTACGCATTCCAGCGTAGCTATTTCCTAACTTAATATTATATATTAAATATAAAAGAATAGGATCTAAGAAGGTAAAGTAGAAATGATAAAGAAAGATATATTTATATTAAAGGAATAGTAACTATAATAAGAGCTTTCCTAATATATATACTACTATTAAAGGTTTTATTATATAGGACTAGCAGCCTTAGCATTACTTTATATAGTTATAAATATTAAGAAAATCATTATTCTAAGCTAGATACTACTTTATAAAATATACTATTAGTTAAAGATTAAGAAATAGCAACTAAAGATGCTTGCTAAATATATATTAGTACTACTTACATTAATTAGCTTTAATGTAGCAAGGCTATTTTCTAAATCCTATAAAGGATATTAATACTTTAAAGAAGTAATTAATAGCTAGACTTAAAAGATATAAACTTTACTTTTTAAGAATTGAAAGAAGGTACTATTAAGGCTAAATGAATAGTAAAAGGCTTAAAAACTTAAAAGTAACTAATAAGTTAAAGTAGTAAGAATAGATAATATTTTAGAAATCTTTTAAATATTATAAGAATAGGAATTATAAGATAAAGTAGCTATATAATTAATAGAAGCTTTTATATTAGCATAAAATAGACTTGTAGAATGCTTAATTTAATTAATAAAGTATAATATTAAAGCTATGCTTAATAATATAAAGCTTCTAGTTAAATTCTAGTATAAGACTATATAGGCATAAGTATATACCTAAGCTTAAATGAGAATAAGACTTCTAATAGTAAAAGAAGTAATTAATAAGATTACTAGAAAGCTATTTAAAGTTGAATACTAAATATTACTATAAGAAGCATATATAAGAAAGGTCTTAGAAGTTTATAACTATATTAAAACCTAAGGTTATAAGGTTATAGTATATATTAAAAGGAAATCTCTACTAGGCTAGTAAGATAAGTTTATACTACTAGGAAGGAAAGGTATATTTATAGGCTATAATAAGCATATAATAGTATACTATAGGATCTACGCCTTAGATATATATAATATAGTTATATTAAATAATATTAAATTCTTTAAAGATATACTTAATAGCTTAATTAATAATTACTAACTTTAGATAAAACTATTTAATAAAACGTTTAAGAAGTTAGATAGGTAATATAGTAAGCATATAATTAGAAATCGCTATAGAAGACTATTTAAATAAGTTTCTACTATTAACTTAATATAAGATAAGTAATAGAACTAAAGAAACGTAGCTTGCTTTATAAAGGAAGGTAGAAGCCTATTAGTAGAAGAACTAATAGAAGTAGGTAAAGATACTAAAAATAGTAAAGAGATAGATAGACACATCTTTTCTAGTCTAGTGCTACTTATTACCCTAGAGCATAAAAAGCTAATAGCTAAAATAATACTAATAGTTATAATTAAAGTAGCTAAAACTAGAATACTAAGCTTGTTTAAAATCCTAATAGAAGCTAAATTAATATAAGACCTAAAAGAATAAAGGCTTCTAGGAAACTAAAAGGACTAACTCTTAATATTACTATTTCTAGCATAATCTAACCAAATCCTCTAGTCTAAAATTAAGCAAAGGGCTAAAAAAAGCAATAAAGAACTAGACGTAAAACGTTTTAAAGTAATACTAGTAATACTAGATTAGTTTAGTAATAAGTAAAGCAAAGAAGAAAAGATAATAATATTTACTTTTAGTACTAAGTATAATATCCTAATCCTAAATAGCTATAAGGAGGCAATTAATAACCTATAATATAAGAAGTAATAGCAAGATACTATTAAATTTGAAATTGCTTAACTTTTAGTTAATAATACTTAAAAAGAGAAAATACTACTATTTAGAGTAAACCTTATTAGCTTTAAGTAGGTCTTTACTCTTAAATTTAACCTAGATAGAATGCTAGAATGATTTAAAGCCTAACTTATTACTTATAGCTTTATTTAATAATATAGAATTAACTATATAAAGGCATTTATACTAATAGTCTATATAGTAACGCTTAGAGCATTCTTTACTATTATAGCCTAGAAAGACTTAAAATATAGATAATATAATATTAAAAACGCATTTATAAAATTAGAACTTAAAGAAGAACTTTAAATAAAGATACCTTAAAGGGTATAATAGATGAAAAATGGAATAACTATATACCTTTTATAAAGTCTATATAGCTTTAAGTAGTTAGCAAAGGACTAAAACTTTCTAATAAAAGCTAAACTTCTAAGTTAAGGTTTTAGTTAAAGTAAGGCTAATTTATATTTATATATATATATAGAATATAAGATACGACTTTTAGTCTATATAGATAACTTAGTAGCTACTATACTAAAGTAAGAGGACCTTAGCTAGTTCTATTAGAAGCTAAATACTTAATTTTATATAAAGGATATAAAAGAAGTATTAAAAATCTTTAGTATTTAAGTAACTTAAAACTAGAAAAGAAAGACATTTAAACTACATTAAGAATAATATCTTAAAAAGGTTCTTTATAAGTTTAGGTTTTTTTATACTATATATAAATTAATCTTTATACTAATAGATAGATATTCCAAGCTTTAAAAGGCTATTTTAGATGATTTAAAGATTAATTAAACCTAGTACTAAGAAGTAATTAGATCTATAATATATATTATAATATATATAAGGCTTGATATAGCATTTATACTAGGGAGATTAAGTTAATATATATAGAACCTTACTAAGTACTATAAATAAATACTATAATATCTACTTTAATATCTATAATTAATAATCAAGTTTTAAATTAGCTTTAGACTAAAAGGAAATCTTATTATCTATTTAGATACTAACTATACTAGTAATAAGATAGACTAAAAGAGCGTTATAGTATTAGTTAGACTTATTAGAAGAGGCCTAGTTTTCTAGAGAAGTTAAAAGCAAATATTAGTCTTAACTTTAATAACTAAAGCTAAATATATAGTGATAAGCTTTATAGTAAAGCAAGGCTAATAGATAGCCTAGATTCTTTATAACTTAAGAAAAAGGGAATATATTACTAAAAATCATTAGATAGTTAATATAAAAAGCGATAACTAGAAAGCAATTACTTTAGCTAAGAATCCTTAGCTTATAAAAAGGTTAAAACATATTAATATCTACTATTATAATATTTAAGACTTATAGGATAGAAAGAAGGTTATAATAAGCTATATACCTATGAATAAGATAGCTATAGATAGGTTTTTAAAGCCTCTTATAAAGAAGCCTTTTAAGAAGTTTCTAAAACAAATTAGAGTAATTCTAAAAGGATATAATAGTATAAGAATAGCAAATCCTAAGCTTAATTAAAGTTTAAAATAATTACTAATTTTTTTCTTATATAGCCTTACTATTTTTATTTATTGATTTTTATTATTTATACTTTATTTCCTTTATGATTATATATAAAGGGCTATTCTTAGTTTAATAGAAGCTTATTCTTACCTTTTCTTATAAGTATATTTTATGTTTTTACTTTATGTTATATTAATTTTATTAATTTATTTTATAGAAAATTGCTATTATTACTTTATTTCTTTATAATAGTATTATAAAGTATAAAAGGTAACGTTTTTAAGTAATACTAAAGCTACTTGAATAAAAAGTAAGGCCTAATCTTAAGCTAGAAAATAAAAGCAAACTAGAAAAATCTATCTTTAAGCTCTTTCCTTTATAACCTAAGCTTCTTTTCTACTATAAGGATTAGCTTAAATAACTTAACTATATATAACTATAGCCTTTCCTTTAGCCTTAGCCTTAGGTGCCTTAGCCTTAGCCTTAGCCTTAAGTAATTAAGCTTTTACCTTAGCTATAAGCTTTACTTCTATAAGCTTATAATCAAATTTAGCCTAAGCTAAGTTAATATCAATTAGTTTAATCAAATGGCGACTATATAAACGCTATTAGTTAGCCATTTCCTATAAGATATATGATTAATTAAGTTAAATAAGAGAATAGCTAAAACCTACCTTATTACTAGTAAGAACTACTATATAAAGAATTATAGTAACCTATAAAGCATAACTAATCTTTATAATAATATAAGTATAACTATAGCTATATAAAGTACATTACTTGCTCTTGCCTAGCATATTGCTATAAGCCTTCTTTAATATTCTAGCAACTATAAATTAGAAGTATCTAAGATATAGAATAGCTTAGAGAATAATGCTATCTATAATAGAAGCATTACTTTTAGTAGAGCTAAGCTTACTTTTAGTCTTACTCTTATCTAAAGCTAGAATCTTTAGTCCTTAGCGCCTAAAATATTATTAGTATAAGTATAAAAATAATAAAACAAAAAAGAATATTAGACCTTCTTTAACTTAATAGCTATCTTATTACTTTTTAACTTTATTATATCTAATTACTCTTAAAAGAAACTAGTACTAGCAATTAATACTATAGGAGTACTAGATACTATAGCTACTATAACTAAAGCTTCCTTATTATGATTTTTGCTTGACTATATCATATGATTAGAATCTATATATATTATAGGAAATTGTAATATATACTATAAAAGGAGGCCTTATCTTTAATTTAAAGTCTATAAGCTTTAGAAATCAAAGGAGATAGTAATAATTAGAGAGTTTAAAGTTATATATTAATTATTTATTA
>QGMI01000510.1:0-27453 GCA_007821535.1 Lachnellula occidentalis
GGATATGGTATTTGTGGATGTGGCTGATGGCAGAAGGGAAGATAGTATGGCGAGGTAGAGTGTAAAGATCCTGGGAGGAGAGAGAAGCATGATGAAGATGTAGAGTAAGAATTGAGAGTTCAGAATATAGGGAAAATATACAGAGATTTGAAAGGTGCTGGAAAAGGAGGATTGAAAGATACTTGAACACTTAAGATGAAGCTATACATCCTTAATAAATGCCGGCGAATGTTCTGTTGCAGATTGATATATATACCCGCCTGAACCGGAGATATTGTTCGGTGATAAAGCTATGGAAAATTGGTTTCCGCAAGATATAATAACCTGGATAATAGGATATAGATATCATCAGAGTGCATCTGCAATTCAAGCTCGCATGCTCGGACGAAATGTAAGACAGTCGCGGCTCTGCTTAATGAAGAAACGTATCGTCGGGTTTTAATATAATGTTTGATACTATGATTAAGGAGACGAAGATGAAACGTGTTTTACGACGGAGCAGAAAAATAGGGGCTGGTGGGTTTTCCGGGCTGCTGACTAATCCAAAATCCGTAGCCAATAGTCTGAGTCACCTGACCAGCCTCTTTTCAAAGCTTTAAGACTGTAAGAATGCATAATTACTATGAAGTCCAAACAAGAATCTCATATCATACATCGCGGTTCAAGAAGCAAACAAGCAGCTTATCATCATCATTGAGCAACCGTAATATCACAGGACTAACTCCCATTGGCCCATAACACTACTAGTTTTATTGTTAAAAACCCAGCCATCCCATTATTCAGTATCACAGCCATACGTGTAGAAGCCAGCCGTGCACATCAGATGATTCTATACATGTTCCACCACTTCCACTCATGCAGCCATCACAACACCCATAGTGATACAACATGGTGGGGTGCATTGGGTTTGAATCACATTAGATTACTGTTGCAGGATAAGAAGCGTGTTGAGAACGTCACTTTATTTGGTAATCTGCGGTTCGTCTGGTAATGGTTTGTATTGCGTCTAGAGCAAAGCCGAGTCCTGCCTTGCGTTGTCTTTTGAGTGAATTCTAGGTCTGGCTCCAGGTCTTTGTCTATAGAAATCCGCGCCACTTCAGTATTAAATCCGAAGAGACGACTAAACTTATATTGGAGACTGCGCGAATCCGACTCTGGAGTTTGCCTTGTCAAGGACAACGGTCAAATGTTTCAAGGTATTGTATCCGATAATAAAGTCAATACCATTGCCAGTGGAAAATCCAGTATCGCCTATTGCCAGGTAGCATTTGCCAGCCTGGCCCCCGATGGCAGTGTTTTGAGAAGCGGGCCATCTATATTGCTCAACAGGGATTTCGAGATGTTTTCCTCCCAGAGTAAGATTTAGCGGGCGTAGAAAAGTGCACCTGTCCAACATCGGTAGACCGGTTTCGTGATCTTCAACAGCTCTGGTGAGCTTTAGGAAGCGTTTGTAAGCCCCGGTGGGCAGCAGAGTCATTGTGGTGGCATGGTCGATGGTGCCGGAGGTTGTTGATACCAGACTAGTATTACCATAAGCGAAGCTGACATCAATGCCCCAGAAGCTGCTGGCTGGGGGAGTCTTGGTGACTGGAGCGTATATGATGTTGGGTATTTGCACTGGTGACGAGCCGAAGGTGACGAGTCCGTTGCCGATAGTGACAGTGGCGCTGTCAACTGCTCCGGTCGAAAACAGTTCATCGGGAACGGTAGGGATTTCTGCATCTGTGTCGGGATACAAAGTACCGCGAGAGCGTTGTGTCTGTCCCAGTCCTAGGACACCGTCCACACCGTGGTAGCCTTTGAATTTCTCCGCGACCCCAATACTCTGTTCGAAGGTGGTCCCGCTGATGGATATAGTGTCCCAATATTCATGGCCGTTGAAACTTCCAGATCCCTCTATAACAGTCATTCTATTCGCAGTCTTCTGGCTGGTGGATGTTCGAGAGTAGGCTTTGTCGGCACCCACCCATGTATTGGCAGCCGCCGTGTTGAGTAGCAGTGTATAATGCGTAGCAGGAGAACCGATTCCGACTTCAACCACGCCATGCGCATACTCGTCTTTAAATGGGACGGTAAGCTCCCCGTGGACTCTGGCTGCGATAACGACCAGTACCACAGACAATAGTTGCATTCCGTTGTCGAGCTTCATGATGGCAGCATTGGCTGATAGTGTCTTGTAGTTGCTTTCTTAGGGTTCGGAAAGTCATGAATGTGTAAAATCAAGAACTGCAGCGAGTGGCTGATTCTGTCGGACGAAACTTGAGCGCCCTTTTATTCCCCTCCAGGGCGAATGAAAAAGGCATCGTCCCCTTAAAGACTCCATTTGGCTCTCGATACCCCAGGAATGGGCGTCGCTACTTTAAGTACATGCCAGTCGAGCAAGGGCGGGATTCCGCACAAAGCGTAGGATCCGGATGCGTCAGCACAACAGGCCTGGATTCTTTGGGTGTGAGAAGTAGGCTTGTACTAAATCCATGGTGGTTGCGAGCTCAGAGAGATAAGCTCCTAGCAGCTGAGAAGGAGCGGGGAACAGCCAACAGACAGACCACTTGGTCATGCCGTTGCACAATAAATGCCGCAAGCTTAGAAGATAATTAACTGAGTCGACTCGTCATGGAGGCGTCTGCATATACACGTATTATGATATGAGCTAGTCGGTGTAGCTATTCGTCTCATAAAAACCCCTCGGTTGTTGGGTGTCTGGTCGTGGTGCCAGTAGAGTAGAGAGCTGCGAGGTGAAGTGAAAGTGAGGTCTGTTCTTGGCATGCTTATGTAATTAGCGCCGCTCGGTGCCCTTTATCATGAATTCTACTTCCAAGCAGATCCCAATCTCCTATCCAACCCAACACGAGTGTGTACAATACCTACAAGACAACGAGCACAGCACAGCACAGCACAGCACAACTCGACTTGTCGGGAGAAAGTCATCCCCGTGAGGTGTCGAGGGTGTGCTATCATTTGATAATCCGGGCCGCGTCTGACATGATGGTTGCAGATGCAGATCACTCACATGTTTCATTTTGAGGCTGACAACATGCGAATCATCAGGCTTCCGAGCTTCCCTGCATCCATTTCTTGTCCAACCGCCAGAAAATGCTGCGCATTGACAAGGAAGTCCCGTATGAAGCAGGCGTGTGCACATGTTTATCTACCTTCTTTTCCAGGACTACGCAGATAGGTTCTATCATTCGTCCAGTGTCGTTGAATACGAGGGCTTGCAAGACGTGCAGGTCTTGGCGTGCATTGGGCTGGGATTATGGTTGGAACAAGCTTCTACTACCAACATCCTACACCTTCTTCACCGTGTTGATATTTACCCCTCGGTCATCTCTCCTTTCTATTTCTGGCAGCCCTATTTCTACCCCGCGATATCTCTTTCTTCATCATAGTCAGCCCTCATTTCAATCACTCAATTACAACAGTGTTTCTCTCTTTCCTATCTAGCTGATGTCAACTACTTTTCCACATTGATCTAAACAGTCCAAAGACTAGTTCGTAAGCTCTGAGCTATGGAGTGGAATCTTGGGACTGCCATTAGAGCAGTATTGTTTGTATCCTTTGTGGGCGCCCGATCCCAGACAAAATGAGACTCCCTTACTTACTTCGACCAGCTTACTCCATCATATGCTGCAATTATCGATCGAAGACAGGCTCCGACTTCTGGTCCTCAAAAGGTCGACTTGCCAGCTGGATGGGCTTACACCGGGTGTCTTCAGTGAGTGTGCCTCGTGTCAGTTCGTCATACCTCAATCGGAAACTAATTGTGGCACAAGGGACAATATAGCTTCAAAGGAAGATCCCAATACGCAATTACCGACTTTTCCGTATAAAGTATGGGATACGCAAACAAATGAGGCGGTTTCTTGTATTACTCGCTGCCAACAATTTGGGTTTAATGCTGCTGGACTCGAATACGGTTCCCAATGCTGTATGCACTTTGTCCCTTTGTTAGATTACCAACGTCGGACTAACAATATCAGTTTGCGGTGATGTTGAAAACATCGATATTGCATCTGCACCGGGTACTTCAACGGATCCAGGTAATACGCAGTTCTACACCCGGAGCACGATACCCGCCACATATGACGATTCGGAATGCAATGCCCAGTGCACTGGCAATACCACTTACTATTGTGGTTCTGGCAGCAAACTCACCTATTACACTTTCACGGCTTCACCTGTGAAATGGGATTTCCCGACCGGACCAGCGGCTGGGGAATATTCATTGCTTATTGGAGGAGTAACTGTGCCACTCATCACAGCGCAAGCTATTACTGGCAAGGTAATCTTTGTCGAGAAATCCGGCACAGGGAATCCAAATGGCACAGGAGCCTACGAGCTTGATTTGTCTCAAATTGACAACTTTAGCAATGCGTGGAGGCAAATGACAGGCTTAAAGACCGACGTCTTTTGTGCCGCAGGACTCACTCTGCCTGATAAAGCGGGCAGACAAATTACTGTTGGAGGCTGGGCTGGTACGTCCAACTATGGCATTCGACTCTACTGGCCTGATGGATCTGATGGGGTGAAGGGAACCAATGAATGGACCGAAGATCCAACCAACCTGCAATTGCTAGTTCCGCGTTGGTATCCGTCAGCTATGATTATGGCCAACGGCTCGATTCTTGTGGTAGGAGGAGAGATTGGCCAAAATGCTGCTGAGCAGCCAAACCTTGAGCTTCTGCCCCGGACAGGAGGTGGACTTGTTGATTTGGACTTCTTGCAGCGCACGGCCCCCTTCAACCTATATCCGTTCGTCTTAGTTGTTCCTTCTGGTATCTTCATTCTGTATTACAACGAGGCGAGGATCTTGGACGAAAATACTTTTGCGACAATTAAGACGCTGCCGAATCTCCCCGGAGCCGTCAACGACCCAACGGGGGGGCGATCCTATCAACTGCAGGGGTCGATGGTCGCCTTACCTCAATATGCGCCCTTCACTGACCCCTTGGGAGTCTTGGCATGCGGAGGATCAACCTCTGGAGGAGGATTTTCAATTGACAATTGCGTATCTACGCAGCCAGAAGCTGATAGCCCTCAGTGGACGATTGAGAGAATGGTAAGTCCACTGCATGCATTTTTAAGTACGTCATCCTAGCTGACATGCACCTCAGCCCTCCCGAAGAGTCATGCCCTGCATGGCCGGTCTCCCCGACGGTACATACCTAATAGCCAATGGAGGGCAGCATGGTGTAGCAGGCTTCGGATTAGGCGGTTCACCGAATTACAATGCGATTCTGTATGACCCAACCAAGCCAGTAAATGAACGCATGAGCGTTATGGCCAACACCACCGTTGCACGTCTCTACCATTCTGAGGCTATTCTTCTACTTGATGGAAGAGTAATGATATCCGGCTCTGACCCCACAGGCGATTACAGCAACCCGCCAGGGAACTTCCCAGAAGAATATAGAGTGGAGGTTTTCACACCTCCTTACCTGCTTTCTGGCGCCTCTCGGCCGACGTTTAGTATCACGAATAAAGACTGGGCATATGGCACTGCTATCTCGTTTGCCAGTTCCGCGATCAGTACAAAGGTGTCATTGCTAGGATCAGTATCCAGCACGCATGGAAATAGCATGGGTCAGCGAACGCTCTTTCCCGCCGTTTCGTGTGCTGGGACAACATGTACAGTTACAGTGCCACCGAATGCGCACGTGTGTCCGCCTGGGTGGTACATGATGTTTGTGCTTGATGGGCCGACGCCTTCTGTGGGGCAGTATGTGAGGATTGGGGGTGATCCTGCGGGGCTGGGGAATTGGCCGAAGCTGGATGGCTTTGCTTTGCCTGGAGTTTGATAGGTTGTATATGGGGTGGTAGTATATATAGGAGAGCTACAGATGTGACTGGCTTGCTTGGGTATTTATGGCGTGGGAAGCATTGCAGTAAGTAATCTTAATGTGTCTGATTCCGCCGTCCGGGGTCTCATAATATAGGAAGATTAGATAGAAAGCTATAATACTTTACAATTGATATTACTATGTACAGAATCTGTAAGAATTGCAAGCAACCCTTATCACAGACAAGCCTGCATGCTAGTAGTAGCATATTAGCTACTCAACGATATAACATGTGACGTTTATAATATATTCATCATTTTTATCAAGCTTCTAGCAACGCAATAATCATATCCATGAGACCAATCCACTAACACCCGCACCAAACAACAATCAAAGCAACCTCTCCATACATCTAGGGAGGTAGCCGCACGTGACCGTCAAACTGACTAATCATTGCCCCGCCAAATCACGCCAACCTCGAGCTCGAGATGCTTCGAATCTAATTCAACAACAGCAATATACAGCACCCCAACAGAAGTCAGATACCCAAATATCCAAAGCACAACAGCGAGAAATGGCAGAAGTTCTTTTTCCTGAGACTATCGCATCCCTTGTGGTGTTTTCAGGACGTCTTCTTCCAAAGGAGAAGGCTAGCTTCTTCACCCCTAGTGTGTGATGCCGGAAAAGTTCGAGTTTGATATTGGATGGTTTCCTCTAAGTGATTGTTGCAAGTGAAAACATATCCTGGACCGCAAGGACTTTGTCTAGCCTACCTTTTGTCTGAAGTGGCGCCACATTAGTCCTCTAGGCTTAGATAATCTTCTCGTCTTCTCATCTTCTCATTGGAAGAGTTTATCTCCGGATACACAATCACATGCATGACTTTCCAATTAGGGATTATTAGAAGTCTAGGAGCGACGTATATTAATAAGCTACTGCGTTGTGCTTATAACTAGTCTCCTTTGGGAAAATATGTCAAGTGGCACTAGTCCTAAATTTCACGGTTCTCACCAAATCTGTTGTTTTTAACAGGTATTGACCTTTTTAACACCACCTACGGCCAAAATTGACACTGGATACACTTTTTGTATCCAAATTATCAAGGATAAGCGTATTTCTCCACTAGTATTGAAACTCGCAATATATTGCATTGATGTCATTTGACGGCGAAATTCGCCGTGTGTTTTCATAAGCAATAATTGTCCAATCTATGCTGCTAGTACCCTATCTCACTCTCACCCTGTGTTTTGTCCGTCACAAGCCACCGCAGCAGTCCTTAAATCCGAAAGAATTGTCAGCGTTTTGGACGAACCTACATGCACCCTCCTGCTCAGTTATTCTCTCCCGTATTTCGTACCAGCATAGAAGTGTCTCGCAAAATTGCGGCCAGTTTTGCATATGACGGGAAGTTTATGGTCCATCCTGATGGTCAAGCCGGGCAGCCATCATGCACTTAAATCTAAGACCTCGGCGGGTTGTTGAACTGAGAACAGCAGTCTAGATATAAAACTGGCCTTCTGCCTTTCTTTTAATTCCTACCCCTCCTTAGTCTCGCAACACTCATTCCAAGCATTTGGCTTCAGTCCACACTGCAAAAGCACTTCATCTGAAACCCGATTTTGACCACTTACCCAAATGGAGAAAGTACTCAGAGCTGCTCCCCAGCCCAGGACCGCACTGGGTCGATACCGAATGCTATCACCTACTGCATCTGTTCGAGTGAGCCCTCTATGCTTAGGTGCAATGAACTTTGGGGATGCCTGGTATATTGAACTTCGACCCAATATAACTACCAGTATTAACAGCCTGCAGGTCGTCTTACATGGGTCCCTGCGATCAAAAGACAACCGAAAGCATGCTAGATTTCTTCTACGAGAGTGGCGGCAACTTTATCGACACGTAGTACCCCTAACCCCTCCCAACACTAAGCTAATGTCATCCTAGAGCCAACTTTTACCAGTTTGGGCAGTCGGAGCAATGGGTCGGGGAATGGATGAACAAGCATGGTGTTCGCGACCAGATGGTTCTCGCCACAAAATACTCATCTGCCTTCCGCGCTTCACATGGAGACAAAGAAATCATCGCCAATACTGTCGGCAATGGCGCTAAAAGTCTTCGGGGATCGCTTGATCATAGTCTGAAGAATCTCCAGACATCTTATATTGATTTGGTGCGTATGAGCATTCCCCAACCTTCTTCACAAACATTTTGCTGATAGCTGTATCTAGCTATGGGTTCATTTTTGGGACTTCACCTGTTCCATACCCGAGATGATGCATTCACTTAATGATGCCATTACTTCAGGCAAAGTGATATACATTGGAGCATCCGATATGCCTGCCTGGGTTGTTTCGAAAGCGAACCAGTACGCTCGCGATCACGGCTTGCGCCAATTCTCTGTCTACCAAGGGCAATGGAGTGCCGCCTTCCGCGATTTCGAGCGAGAAATCCTCCCTATGGCAATGTCGGAGAACATGGGTATCGCACCCTGGGGTTCACTTGGTGCTGGGAAATTCAAGAGCGAGGAGCAGCGAAAGGCAAGCCAAGGTCGAGTTTACACTGGTGAGGTGGATGAAAACACCATCAAGGTCTCCCGGGCTCTTGAAGCTATCGCGAAGAAGAAGAACACGCTAATCACGAGCGTGGCGCTGGCTTATGTGATGCATAAGGTTCCTTACGTTTTTCCGATCGTGGGGGGTCGGAGTGTGCAGCATTTGAAGGGCAATATCCAGGCACTGAGTTTGGAGCTGGAGAAGGAGGATATGGATTATATTGAAGCGGCTGCTCCGTTTGATATAGGATTTCCATTATCTTTTATTGGAAGGGGCGCGGAAGAGAGTGTTTGGGAGGATCTTGGTGCTCATGTTGATCATGTGGAATTGCCTAAGGTATGTAATCTATACGTTATGGAGAGACTATGCTAATCAATCCACAGGCAATCGTTCCGCACAACTAGTAGGCATCTTGGACGAAAGCTATCAAAGCGGGGGTTAAGCATATATTACGAAGAGTTGCTCCGGCTGAACGACTTTTCGTAAAATATGAAGTATATTCCTCATTCCTTCGTGCACCTGTTATCTACCCTTCCACCCCACCCCCCGCAGTCCTCCAAAATTCTTTCCCACCTAAATACACACCCACATATATGCATTCTAACCCCACCTTTACGATTGACCATGACGTCCTGAGCTATTTCTATCGAAAATATGCGCAAGTAGCGCCCTCACAGCTCCTTCTTCCTTCGCCTGCTTCTTCGGGTAGATTTTTCGGAACTTGATCGTGTAGTGCGCAAGTGCCCTCTGGCTTGGAAAACGTCGAGGTTGCTTGCCCTTCTTCACAGCGTCCAGGAGATCGTAGATGTTGATCCACACGTCTTTCAATTCCTGTTGCAGCTGTTAGTTGTGTTTCTTAATTGTGTCTGTTTGCAACGTACCTTTTTGCACTTGGTGATACTGGTTAAATCGTCTTCCACTCCCACATCGTGGCATAGTCTCTGCCAGTTGTCGAGATTGTCTTCAGAGCCAAAGTAGCGGTCGAACTCTTCCACGATATCGCGGCGGGGCTTCTTGGGTTTCTTCGGTCCATGAGTGAGGGCGAGGGAGGTATGGTTGAGGTCCTGTGCAGGGGCTGATCCCGATCCTCCGGCAGAGTTGTTCTTCTTCTTTTTCGCCATGGATCCGATTTGGAGTTTTGTCCCTCGTGGAGAGCAGGTTGAAGTTGAGCCAAGTAAGCTTGAGGTGTTGAGCTCCTTGTGCTGTGTGCGGAAAGCGATTGGGGAAAGATGAGGCATGATATATAGGGAGTGGGGTTTTGAAAGAACAAGGAAGACAAACGGATGAGATGGAATGTATGCAGGTAGGGAGCCTGCAGACTTCACACGTTAGAGCTCATGTAAGTATCTTACCGAACTTTCTAATGCAAACGGTAAGATGAGCTTCTTCTGCAAGTATCCGAATTCTATATTAATCCAAGATTTCGTCAATTTTCACGATATAAGTAACAGGACGTTCTTCAAATCTGATTAATGACTTTTCATTATTCATACCTTAATTGTCTAATACCGGACCCACTAAGTTGTTCATATTTGACGTTATTCATATTGATCTTAGGATCTCAAAAGATTAGTAGACCATAGATGGTTGATGCGAGAATCAACATCATCAGATGAGAAGAGAGACCATGCCGGTGCCGAAACTTTGTCTTTCCTCTCCCTTCTTGTAGTAGCCTCACGCAACAATCCCTTGATCCAAAGTGTACCACCGTGCTCCGCCCCAACTCTTTCCATCATCTTTCCTAGTATATCTCTTAGCATAACCTCGGCCTCCTCATGCCTGCCCTGCATATCAATACATCCAGCTAGCAACCCGTGGGAAAGAAGTAGATCATGCTCAGTTCCTCCCACCCACCTCTCCCTCCAAATTATTACTTCTCGGAAAATCTCTTCCGCAGATGAATAGCTACCTTTATCCCGCAGAACGAGACCCAGCCGACCAGCAATGTTGATTTTCAACCATTGCGTTCGGCCAAATTTTGTAGTCGCGTGTGATAATGCGTCCCGACAAATATTTTCAGCCTGGTCCAGTTGTCCCATTAGACGCAATGCCCCGGCCCAACTGTCCATGCACCAAAGAGTATCAGTATTATTAGTACCATACAGGTTCATGCAGTTTTCTACCGCCTGACGTAAGAGCTGCTCCGACTCCACGTAGTTGCCGACATCTAGAAGGAGAGTTCCTAGATTGCAGGTTGACATTATGGTACCTGGGTGCAATTTTCCGAACTTGCCTTCCTCCATCGCAAGTAATTCACGGTGATTCTTCTCTGCTTCGTCGAGCTTTCCCAAGGACTCTTGAATTAGTGCCAGGATGGTCGTACTTTGGCGAACCTGCGTGTGATATTTGCTCAGTTGTTGTGCCTCTTGACCTCGCAATGCTCTCCAAGCTAAGATTTCGGCTTCGATGTTCTGTCCGCCCTTTTTATAAAGAATCCAAGCGAGATTGTACATTTGATTAAGTGCAATGAGATTCTCCGATCCATATTTTTTTTCAAGGCCTTCCAAGGTATGTCGGCATAAAACCTCAGCTTTGTCGAATTCTTCCTCGTCTAACAGACAGTATACCATTTCACTCTTTGCGTCGAACACCTCGATCGAGTCATTTGCCAACAGACTCTCGTAAATATTTAAACATTCCTCAGTATACTGCATAGTAGGTCTCCCGTGTCCCTGATCCATCAAAAAGATTGATAAGCATTTAAGCAGATGTGCTTTTGCCAGCAGATATTTGTTATCTTCGGCAGAATTTGTCGAGACAAACGATTGCCCCAAGATAACGTCGACGTGTGGTAGATATAAGACACACAAGGGAAATACTTCGAACTCTGGATCCTCTGGGAACCTTTTTGATACAGTTTCCAGTGCGCGGGACGCCCATCTCGCTCCCTCTTTGTCATCCTGGTCTGCGGCCCAAGCTTTTGTTACCACATGCACAAGTCGGTGGAGTGTATAAAGAGTGTTATCATCGTCGATCGAGATTAGCGAATAGTCTTCTAGGAGACCGACAGCGTGATCAAACTCGACTGTGTTTTCGTCATCGTCAATAATGAGTGACCTTGGAATACCTTGGCGGTCAAGACAGCTCATTAAGCAAAGCAACTCGCCAGCTCTAGGGCATTCGTTTCTGATATGATCGAATGATATCATCCATGTAGCTGCCACAGACTCCAGGCCACGTTCTCGCCGATTCGTATCTGAAAATTTGTGTGTGAGAAGACTGATCTTGGATTTCTTGCTCTCTCGGAATTGCTGGAGGTATTGAGATACCTTCTTTCGCCTGGTAATCGTGTATTTGGAAGCTTGCTTGAGTGCAAGTGGAAGGAAGTCTAGCTCTTCTAGAAGCTCTTGAATCTCGGCCTCGGTACTAGTGCTTGTCAAACGGTCCCCAAGAAGAGTTCGTCCTTCAGTTGCGGTCATCGAGGGCACGTGAATTGGATCCTCGACGAGCTGGCAGCAGATGTCTCGATTTCTGGACGTATAAATTATCGTTCCTTTTGAGTTTTTCTGGGGTATATACTCTCGGCACGTCTTCCCCCGAGTAGTTGTGTCGAATAGTTGATTTCCGTCGACATTGTCAACAATCATCAGCCAGCTTCTTTCGTACTGGTCTTCGAGCCAGTCGTGTACCAGCTGAAGCGTATCGGTCTGTGGATCATCGTAACCAGATAAGTTGAAAGCCTTTGCAATAGCTTTGTAATCCTGCTCAAATCTACCGACATTTGCAGCATGGACCCAAAACACAGAAGTTTCTGGAGAGTCCTCCTTGTTCTGGTAAGCGTATTCTAAGGCCAGTTGAGATTTCCTATCGAAATATTAGATATTTTGACCTCGCGGTAGATAAAATAGCATAAAGCTCTTACCCAATACCTCCCAGGCCATAAAAGGCGACCTCGCAAACCCCATCTGATTCTCGGCATATTATTCTCGATCCCAGTTCCTGCAAAATAGATTCTCGACCGATGAAGGTGTTGTTTCGACCAGCTGTAACCAAAAATAGTGTTTTGAGTTCAGCTGTAAACCAGATGAATCAGCCATCATTTCGATATTGAATATTGCATCGGGTAGGATACTCACGCTTCTGGGTATCTCGTCCACTTTCATACGAATCAAGACGGACGAGATTCATCTGTCCTAACTGCTCAAGCACATTGTCTGTTTTCAATTCCAGCCTCGAAGTTGTGCTTCTACTGTCTGTCAGAGGAGGGTCTCCGCGACTATCAACGTGCAGGGTGTACTTGCTCTACTCTCAACTGGCTTTGAAGATGGATCAAACCTAACATTTGATCCAACGCCAAGTTCAACTGCTGTATCTTCTCCGACTGCCATTTAGTCCGGAAGACTACGCTGACCTTTCGGAGGTCAAGCTTCCTCTTGTCCAAAAACCTTGTCGTTATGCTCCCTGAATCACGTTGCTCAACAGCAGGGCCGACTTTAAATCCCTCGAGATATGACAACAATCCTTTAGCCTTCTCAATACACACTGTCAAAGTGGTTGCCTCATTTTGGAGAAGAACGCGTCCCGTTTCATTGAGGTCGTTGAGTGTTTTTAGCGTAGCTTCAAGTCGTTGCGACAGCGTCAGAATCTCTGCTGGGCAGCCTGCAACCTCGGAACATTCTTTCATAAGAGCGCATAGTTTAACGCCGAAGTCAATAAGCTGCACGACGCTACTTGCAAGACTGAGTGCCGTGAGTGGGTCCATTTCGCTTTGTGATAAAGGTCAATCGTGGGGACTCGGGAGAAGGATGTCAGGATGCTGGAGGCTGAAGGAAAAAATATGGGGTGTGCTGCTTATTATGCTGTGTTGGCACTGCATCCTATGCTACACAGCCACTATTGCTTGAGCCGCCAATAGCAATCCTGGAACATTGACCGAGGCTTGCTGAGGCTGACCAGGTGAAACAATTGTGCCTTTCCAAGACACATAAAATGGTAGGAGCCTAGAGAGCAGGGGAAACTGCGGGAATTCCTTATTGGCATGGTAAAGGTGTGTAAATAATGACTAAGTGCTAATAAAAGGGGAAGGGGCTCGCCCAAATCTTTAAGGCTTTAGAGTGCAAAGGAGTAAGCTGTATCTTAAACTACAGCTACGCTTAGCGCCTATAGCTACCTAGATTAGGTACACTAAGGTTCATATAGCGTCGGCTTTTATCAAGACAAATCTTTTGAGAATGAAAGACAGAGAGAGTATGTATAGATGGAGCCAAAAATACCGCCATAATTTGATTCCACCAGGGACACTCCCGAAACATATTGCCAAGGATAGTCTTTGCCTTCGACGACGCGATTCCATCTCGCAACCAGAGACTCACGTGTTAAGCAATGATCTTCATAGGAAAGTTCCTCACCACCGTCTCCACCAAATTATCCGACCCAGTAGAGAACATGATCTTCGCCCGCGGTGCCACTTCGCAGCACGCGGAGTGCACCTGCTCAAAGAGCAAAGTAAACTCTACATTCCCCCTTATACACCAGCCAATTATTATACCGTCCCAAGTCCTTTCTCCAAGCTCGTATTTGAGAGCCTTGAGCGCGCCTAGGACGTCTGTCGGGTCGAGATTGAAACCGACATTAACGAATGAGTGTATGATTCCGTAGGCTTTTTCTTTTGCCCAGTCTGCTTCGATGGCCTTCTCGATGGGCGAGCCGATTAGGTGTTGGCTAAGACTTATAGTGAGGATGGATTTGCGAGCTGGATTGCCGCTGCTGACGTTGTTGCTGGTCATGGTAGAAGATTTCCGAGCATGCGTAATTAGTTGATTGAAAACTATGTAGCGTCAGATAAAAGTGACTTCGATGGTATTTCACACCCAATTGCCTACATCTTTCAATATTCTTGAAATCTAAACTTCAAGAGGAACAGTCAAGTGTTGCCTGTGGGTGGGGTAGAATAGTAATGATAATGGTAAGAGATTTAGATGGGAAAGTAATTGATTATATATGTTCCGGTTCACTCAAGAATCTAGTGGATTTATATTGAGATGTGAGCCGACAGAAACTTATACTTTATAAGCATCCTTATTTCAGAGAGATCTTTTGCTCCGCCCTTTCCGTGCTATCCGAACTCGGCTATGGTCAAACTCCGTGCCATCCGTTGCAACTCCGAATAACTTTATACTAACAACCAATATATCTTGACCTCTTGAAAACTGCCACACTCAACGTATCCCACCGAAATTCACAAAGTCCGCCCTATCCGCCATGTCTGAAAACCCGTTAAATGCACTAGTAAAGCCCACTCTTAACATATTCCGCATCATCGCTTACCCATCCTCACCAGCCATTGCAAGAAAAAGACCAAACAGTCGATAAGTCTTCACCCCGTAAAAGACAGCGTCGTCGTATCCGTAACGCGTGCGAGCCTTGTCGGCACAGAAAAGTCAAGTGCGATGGTGGCCACCCATGTGAAGTCTGCGTTGGCTACGACTACAGCTGCGTTTACGCCAATAGCGAGATCCCCATATCCATTGCTGAGCAAGTGATAACCATAGGAAGTCCTCTAAAAGGACCTGCTTCCCAGCCACCGGATCAGCCACCCCAAAATTCAGACTACCATGAGACAATCAACACGGAACCGCAGAAACAGTTATACGTACTTTCTGAAGAGCGGCAATCTCCACCAGAGTGACCAATCAGTCAGTCAGTCAGCTATCAGTTAAGGGACACCTCCTAGCTGACTGACTAAAGCATAGTGTATCAACTGACTGACTGACGCTAAAGAACTGATCAGTCACTGATCAGTTAGAATGATACTATATATAGTATATTTAATCACGTGAACCACATTTATAATACTTATTCCTTAGCTTCTACTATAATTATTATAGTATAAGATACTATTAAGGTTACATTTAAGGTATACTAAGCTTTTATATAAGAGAAGTATAATATTAAATGATTATAATAATATAGTCATATAAGTAGCAATTTAGGGGGGCAAAACCTGGATATTAAGGCATTCTACCTCCTAAACCCCTAAGAATGACTCTAAAATCGGGATTTTTCAAAAAACCTATAAATTATCAGCAACTGAAGGCTTTTTAGCGAACTGACTAACTGATTATAATTTAAATATTAACTGACTGACTGAAATAAAAGAGCTCAACTGAAGAAGTAACTTATCAGTCACTGACTGATTGGACACTCTGATCTCCACAGACAGGCAATACCAGGTTCACGAGGGTAGACAGTGCAGTCGCATTCCCAAGAAGCCTTGGCTTGGCACTCAATGCGGATGAGCCTCCGAGGTTACAAGCCTTTGCTTGGAATACCGGTACCAGGATCGACAATCATCCAGTGATTCGACAGAACATCTTCCAATACCTTACACTCCTAGACGCGGAAACTCTCGCAAACGTATTCTTCACTTCAGTCGGTCCGATCTTCGATATTATGAACCGTGAAGATTTCAACCATCGGCTTTTTCGTTGCTGGGAAACTCAAGGCATAGATGCTAGTTCTGAAGTAGTGTTATGTGGAGTGCTGGCATTAGGATCCTTATTTTCTGCACCCCCCGCATTCGTGCACGAAGCAGATATCGTCGAACAAGCACGATTAACACTAGACAGTACTTTCGCTCATTCAGAAGTTTTACTCTCGGTTGATTTCGTGGTTGGTTGGGTTCTACGCTCTATTTATCTGCGCTGTACGACGAAGCCGCATGTTTCGTGGATGGCGAGTAGCATGGCTATGCATATCGCTGAGTCCATCGGCTTGCATCAGGAGATGAGCGAGATCAGGATTACACCCGGCAAGCGAGCTGTTATGAGCGAGGAGGAGATTGAGAACCGGAGGAAAGTGTTTTGGACGGCTGACTGCCTGAATCGACTTTTCTCTGCACAATATGGACGGACGAAGATAATGCTTCAGAACATCACCTGTCGCTATCCAACGACTATTACCAATGATGGAGCGGATGACTTTATTAGTCTTATACGCTTGATGCCAAACCTTTGTGATATAGGCTCCCCGAGCTCAGCTACCGTCCTGACGGATGGTATAATGCGGCTAGGGGAAATGAGTATTTCCAAGTCACCGCTCCTATTACTGAGGGCAGACGCAATTTTCTGCATCTATCGGAAGCTCAGGTACATCGGCGTTACACTATCACAAAAGCAGATAGAGGTAATTCTTTCTGTGATCCGATCAGCACTCGAAGCAGCGGATTCCCTTGCCCTCCAATCGCAACAATGGTGGACCATCATCGGCGTTCCATTCCACAGTGTATGCGTGTTAATCGCTCTCAAAACTATAGAGAGTTTGACTCTTTTGCACAAAGCAGCGGAGACATTGCGGAGTATAGTGATGGTCTTCAACTCCCATGTATCAAGGGAAGCGCTCCGTACTGCGCATTACCTTGTGAAAGTCACAGAGAAGAAACGAAGGGGGGAATTGGAATGTTTGCAACGATGTCTTAATCTTAACGCACAGATAAACGCTGGTACTCCCACGCAAACCCCACCCTTGGATGGAGCAGCGGAACTACCTTCATTCGAATGGCCGACAGACATTGATATAGGGTTCTTTTTTTGATTTCCTCGATACAAGCTATATGGATGGAGACACCGGTATGGCAGGCGGCATAGATGGGTTACATAACTCTTAGCAGAGTCAGCAAAGCAGAATGGGACATAATAAGCACGGATGGGGAAAGGCAAATTTGAGAGGATAATGAAACGCCGAGTCTACTAGAAAGCCCTCCAAAAAGCTCAAACATACCTCCCCCCTTTCCTTAGCGATCGTACTGTACTTGAGCAGTCTAGGAAGACAAGTTGCGGCTGCTCAACGCAAAAATATACTTGGAATGAAAATTGAAGAAAGAGCAAACAACCAATCACAAACTTAAAACAGAAGCAAGTGCTAATGAGATGAAGCTCTAAGCACCGTTCAATTCATACCCGCACATTAACTGTGAGCTGCAACATTTATGAAGTTGAACAGAAATTAATGTGTTCAAAGAAAGGAGGGATTTGAATTTGCCAACCTGAAAGTCGTTCCAATCATGCCTGAACCGCAAGGCCTCAACTTCCGAACCACCTCCCCAAAGACAGCTGGAGCTCCTCCACCACCGTCAAGCCCCCCACCACAAAACCACACAACCACCACACCCGCAACCATGGCACCAAGCATGTCCCTCATCGCCATAAACGCCATCATAATCCTAAACTCAGACGACGGATCGCGGGTCTTCGCAAAATACTACAGCTCGCCGCATACAGGAACAGGACCACGTATGCCCCTCCCTCCCCTTTCCCCTTCTCCAATTACTGCCCCTCCCTCTTCCCCTTCTGATATTTTCTCCAATCTGCTAATACAAACCCATACAGATTCAGCGACACCAATCCCACCCTACGCAGAAGTCAAATCGCAAAAGGCCTTTGAGAAAGGCCTCCTGGAGAAAACCGCAAAGCAGACGAGTGATATCATCCTCTACGACAACAGGATCGTGCTGTACAAGAGCGAGAGCGATGTCATGATGTATGTGGTTGGCGGCGTGGAGGAGAATGAGATTATGCTGTATAACGTCGTATTGGCGTTACGGGATTCCCTACATTTGCTATTCAAGTAAATTACCCCCCACCCCCCTCCTTATTCCCAAATCCCTCTCACCTTCCCCTCAAAACTAAATCCACTCACTAACCACAAACCCCCAGACAATCAGTAGACAAACGCACCATAATCGAAAACTACGACCTCGTCGCCCTCGCCATCGACGAGATCGTCGACGACGGCATAATCCTCGAAACAGACCCGACGATCATCGTGCAGCGCGTGAGCAGGGCGCCCACGGCCGACGCGGCGCAGTTGAAGGGTATTGATCTGAGTGAGCAGGGCATGAATAACCTGGCGCAGTTCGGGAAGGCGAAGTTGGGGGATTGGTTGAGGCAGGGTTTGTGATATATGTGGGTTGTGGGGATGTGTAGGGGGTGAGGAAGGGAAGGAGGGAAGATGGGGGATGATGGGGAAGAGGTGGAGGGGAAGGAGAGGGGAGATTACCTAGATTTGGAGTTACGGTTATAGTGAGTGCTGTATAAGCAAGTTCCTGGCTAGGAAAAGTTATTTCGAATTAAAGCGTGTTTGTTCATGCATGGGACTGTGTCTCTCGAAATTGAAGTTGTGTTGTTTGATTGGGGTTTTCAGATCTATTCTAGATTTTAAGTGGTATTGAAGGCCAACTCTACTCGATCTCCAAACCAACCCTTGTCTACCCAACACCAGCCAGCTGCCTCAAACCTCCAATTGAGTTTCGCTGTACCCATACCCATATCCATATCCAGTATCTCGAATCCCTTTCTTTCTCTCTCTTCGCACTTCTATTTCTCAATAACACTAGCAGCCTTCCTCAACCGATTCATGACTGCAGCTGCAACATCCCCATCCCCAGCGCCGTCATCCTCAATACCCTCCACGTAAATAACATCCACACCCCTAGCATCCAGCTCCCTGAGCGCCGAAAACAAGCCATGCGCAATAGCGCCCGTCTCGGCGCCAAGGGCAATCTCGTACATGTCGGCCACATGGCGACTGGGGCCGTCGCTTAGGAAGTCGTCTTGGAAATCGTCGGTTTGGGGAGGAAGGGCGGAATGGCGGTTGCCTTGCCATAGTTCGCCGGTTTGGACGGATAGGTCGGTGGGGTGGGAAGGGGTGGGTGTAGTGGAGGTGGAAGGCTGGGTATTAAAGACTTTCAGGTGTGCGGATCTAGTGCTGCGCGTCCAGGACGGGGAGAAGGACTCAGGCTCGTATTGAGGATCTTCTTCCGTGCCATGGTTCACAATCACACTATCCCATTCGCCATCCGAATACTCAGCTTCATCTGACTCCGAAGCAGCAGCAGCACCAGCTCGATTAGGCGCCTCCGCAGTACTCCATTTCGCGTTATGAAACCCCGCCCAATCGGCCCAGTGTTTCGTACTCACAATCCCAACCTTCACCGGCCAGCTGGCTGATTCCAGACCAAGGTACGAGAGTTTATTGTCCTTGGCGGCCAGTAGACGCCATGCTTCCAGCGGGACGCCAGAGTTCGTGATACGGCCGGTTCGTGTATCGCGCTTAGATGCTGCTTCGTAGAGAACGACTTTCGCTTTCGGGCTGTAGTGTTTATATTTCATTCCAGGGGCTCTTGGCGCGTTCGCCCCGATCTCACTCTGGTCTTTATATCCCTTTGCGGTTTCTTCCCAACCTGCACATTGCCGGATCCGCTCAATGCTTACACCGCCTGGACGTAGCACTACTGGAGGAGAACATAGGCCGTCTACGACGGTGCTTTCAACGCCTACTTGGCAAGGACCACCGTTCAGAATCAGTTCGATGCAACCGGATAGGTCGTGTAGGACGTGTGCAGCCGTTGTGGGCGAGGGCTTGGTGGATGCGTTTGCGGAGGGAGCGGCGAGAGGGAGCCGGCGAGGGCAATGAGGGAGAGGGCCAGGGGGGAAGAGGGCATGCGGGCGCCAAATGTAGATAGTCCGGCAGTGACTTCTGGGGCGAGTTTGCTGGGGGTTGGGTTTGGGAGGAGGATGGTGAGAGGGCCGGGCCAGAATTCTTTGATCAGGGGCTTATAGATTTCAGGGATTGGATCTGAGTCTGAGGTTGAGAATTTTGTGTTTGCGGGAACGAGGTAGTCGCGTAGCATAGTCAGGTCGCAAACGTGGATGATGAGGGGGTTGTCGGATGGTCTGCCCTTTGCCTTGTATATCCCCTTAACTGCGTCGCTTCTCGTCGCATCTGCACCCAGTCCGTACACAGTTTCTGTAGGGAACCCAACTGGAATACTGCTCGTCTTAAGGTGATGCGCCGCCAGTAATAATGGATCGTCCGGTGAGAGGCCGCGGGGTAGTTCCAGTGTTTCGAGTGTTTGCGGATCTTGGAATGATCCAAATTTGGTGGTATCGACGTTCAAGATACGGGTGTTGAGGGACACTCCGTTGCTCTGACTTGATGCCATTTCGACAGATTTTTGGAGTACTTGGAATAAATGCTTTCCAATAGATCGAGATGATAGAGCCAGCTTGAGAAATTGTAGATGTAGATGTACGTCTACCTACCTAGCCTGCGACTCCTGCGCTTATGAGATCTGGGGAAGGATGTCTGAAAGGTACTGAACATGCTTCTCTCTATAGTTCCCGTGCTGGATTATGGAGCTGTTTCATTTGTGGTTGATGGTGGTGGGCAGAGTTGGTGTTGTTGTTGAACTTCTTTGTGATAATGGAACGATGACTCGTTTTTGGCAAAAATCAGCCTTGTCACATTTTAGCGCAAGGCTGAGTGAGGCTTGATCTACTCCGTAGTGTAGCGGACATTTTGGAGAGAAGTTGAATCCCGCTATAGTAAATCGTTGATGCGTATTATTGCAAGACCTGACTTTCCAATCACAAGCTGGATTAGGGTGGTTTATTTGTTACTATTTCCCCTTCCTGCCGACTCCTGCCCCTTCTTCATTATGCTTTCACATGCACATGCATGGTACCTCGCGCTAGACTATAGAAACCACGGCTCGTATTCGTTTGTCGGAGCCTTATTGGAACACGAGCTTTCCCTACCTATAGTTTAGACTTGTATATATAATTATCAAGCCAAAATTGGGACGAGTTGTGAGTCGTGAGTTTTTTAATGTCGACTCAGCTCAAATGGTCAAAGCAATGGGACCGCAGAGGTATGCACCAATCAAAAAGGCTCGAGAACGAGGTGATCTGCAACAGGGTTAGGCTCAAATACCGACGACATTCGTCTGCTCCCCCCAATTATCAATTCCCCCATCCCATCAACGTTCCAGAGTGACGGTAGAGTGCGGTACGGCGGTACGCACTGTACCGGCACGACACCAAGTTACGAGCGAGTACCCAGCAAAGGGCCAACAACCACCCCAGCGACAACCGCCCCCGCGCCGTCAGCGCGCGTCTGCAGTCAGGACTCGTAAAAACGACGAGGTATTTGCGTCCTGTAGTCCGGTCATCCATATGTCACCCCGGCCACAGGTGGTGGAGGGTGAGGGGTCTGATTGGAGAATCCGGCGCCCACATAGGAAAACCAGGACGGGTTGTAATCAATGTAAGAGACGTCGAGTCAAGGTTAGTACTTGTAGTAGTGCCGCCGTTCGTATATATGTGGAAACCGCCCGCCCAAGCCAAGGGATCCTTCCTTCTTTAGACCTCCTGCTAAACACGAGGCTGACTAAATCCGACAGTGCGATGAGAGAAAGCCCATATGCACGAGTTGCGAACGCAACAAACTGCAATGCGGCCTTGCATTTCTCACACCCGTAAGGGTATCAATGCGTCCAGCAGCCTTCCAAAACAAAATTAGTACTCCAAGGCCGCCAAGTACCACTAAACTTCAAAAGCCGCCAGCCAAGAAGAATCCCAGAACAGCCTCAGTAGCCACAACGTCTGGTCCATGTCTGAATCTCCGTTTCGGCGATATGGATCTCCGCAGCGCTGAAATACTGCACCACTACCAGACAGTCGTAAGCTTCATGATCACCGGTCCAAAAGTAGTGCACGTCTGGCAAACGACCATCCCCCACATGGCACTAGAGCACAAGTTCCTCATGCACGGAATTCTCGCCCTCTCAGCCCTAAACCTCAGCGTGCTCATCCCCGCGCGCAAAGACGAGCTCATCACCTTCGCCATGATCTCCGAGCAGCTCGCCCTACCCCCCTTCCGCGCCTACCTGGCGGCCAACGAGCAGAAGAAAGGGAACCTGCACGCCGTGTTCGCATTCTCGCACTTCGTCGTGCCGTATATGCTGAATATGTCGGGCTCGCTGGAGGGGCCGATGGGTCGCGTGCCTAGTTATGAGGGCCAGCCGCATTGGTTCCATGCGCTGCGAGGCTACATGGCCTTTCTGTACAATAACTGGGATGCGCTCAAGACAGGGCCGCTGGGCTACCAACTCGTCAAAGGCCCCATGACGCCCGACAACAAACGGGATCATCCCGAGGACGTACATGTCGCCAGTATCCACGAGATTTTGAAACCTGGCCCGGGATCTACTGCGCGAGATAAGTGGGAGTTAGAGGTTTGCGGGACTGCGCTGGAGGAACTGAGACAGTTGTGGTCCGGGCCGTATATGTTGGGGAAGATGGGGATTGTTGGCATGATTTATCTGTGGCCGAGTAAGGTGTCGAAAGAGTACATAGCATTGATGCATAAGCGCCGGCCGGAAGCCCTTGTGATATTAGCGCACTACGCGCTTCTGGTCAAGCGGATGAATATATTGTGGTATTTGCGGGGCGTTGGAGCGAAGTTGTTGGTGGCTATTAATGATGATCTGGGAGAAGAGTATAAACCTTATGTCGAGTGGGCGATGAATGAGCCGGTGGGATGAATGAGTATGTGGGACGAATGAGTATGTGGGACGAATGAGAAGAAAGCTTTGACGGCGAAGGTGCACGATACTGCAATACAGGGAATAACACTTCCTTGCCTACAAAGATGAGGCAGCTAAGCTCCTTGAGCCTTCGAGCTCGGAGTACAGAGATAAAGAGATGAGCCACAGGGGCTCAAGACAGGATTTCAGGATACGGTATAACGATATAGAGGGCTGTCAGATATTGGCATATATTACCATTAATGGAATGAATGTACGCAAGTCTTGGCGTCTATGGAAGCGCTCCAGGTCTGCACATGTTACTTCTTTCTCCCTCAGATAGTCGGAGTATAAATAGAATAGTCTTTTTTGAATCCCTTCTTTTGTTTTCTCTCTCCTAAATATGCAATTTTGTCATGATTCAGCAACACTCAACACCCGCTTTCGAAATAAGCGAACTTAGCAACGATATCACTGATTTGGGGGGTACTTAGTCCCTGTTCACTGCTATTTCCAGTAGCTAGAGCAGTGAACTGCCTGTTTCCTGTGGTTCTTATACTATCGTGGCGCTAGCGTATAACTACGGGTTGAGCCGATGGCATTAGTTTTCTCATCCTCTCAATAATTAGTTCACGTTCGTCCCTAGTTAGCTTTTGATTAATATTAAAAACGTTGTTTGATAGGTGTAGTAAGCCTTTGATTTCTGAGGAGCCTTAGGAGAGACGTGGTGCATTTCTTTTTCAAGTATTTAGAAAAATTAGAGAATTTCGCGAGATTTTAAGCGCAAGATATGCAATAAAATGCAATTTTTTTTATTTTTAGGAAAGTGATTAGGCATCTTGAAGAAGACAGTCAGTTACCTGTGAGGTTTACTTGACTAGTAAAAGTACCCCTGCAAAAAGCTCACGTGGTCTGGTGGTTAGTCAGCGAAAGCAGGGGCAGGTACGACTGACGCGACATCTAAGCTCTGCCTGAAGCTCCGTATCAACGCCAACAACGTCAACCTCCACAACTGCATCACCACCACTTCTCTCCCTTCCACAACACTCCCTCACCAACCTTCAAGATGGATACCCTCGTAGCGCAATACAGCAGGCCGATGTTTGAAAAGGAGAACTACTCGGAAGAAGACCAAATGGAGCTGTACCAAGCTGCACCAAGCTTGTCCCTCAAGTTCGCCATGCCTCCTGTAGCTCAAGTATGCATCTCCCCATCATCCCGCAGTCTTTTTGAAGCTCCAAAATGAGCTTCCTGTCATGGTGGCAATGTGCTGACTTCTTTTCATCATTACAGCCTTCCGCCTGGCTTCGAGCCGCAACAGACGACCACGCCAACCCCAATTGCCCCATCAAGATCGCACACGGTACTACAACATTAGCATTCAGATTTCAGGGCGGTATTATCGTGGCTACGGACTCGAGAGCGACGGCTGGCAACTGGATTGCGTCGCAGACAGTCAAGAAGGTCATCGAAATCAACAGTTGTTTACTTGGTACAATGGCCGGTGGAGCTGCTGTGAGTTTTCCTGCCTCAAGCGTTTCCCCCAAACAAATATCATGACATCTTCGCATATGCGGAGATGTAATAAATAGGGAAGAACATGGCTGATAATATATCCCCCCACAGGATTGTCAATACTGGCTCGCGTACCTAGGAATGCAATGCCGCCTACACGAACTCCGCCACAAACGCCGCATCTCCGTCGCCGCCGCCTCCAAGATCCTCGCCAACCTCGTCTACTCATACAAAGGCATGGGTCTATCCATGGGCACCATGTGCGCCGGCGTGACGCCCTCGGAAGGCCCCGCGCTCTACTACATCGACTCGGACGGCACACGGCTGGCGGGAAACCTCTTCTGCGTCGGTTCCGGCCAGACGTTCGCGTACGGTGTGCTGGATGCGGAATATCGGTATGATTTGAGCGAGAGCGAGGCCTTAGAGCTGGGCAGTAGGAGTATTTTGGCTGCGACGCATAGGGATGCGTACTCGGGTGGGTTTATTAACTTGTATCACGTCAAGGAGGATGGGTGGGTGAAGCATGGTTTCAATGATACGAACCCGATTTTCTGGAAGACGAAGCTGGAGAAGGGCGAGTTCTCAAATGTTACGAGCGAGCTGGTGTAAGATGGATACGGATATGGATGAAATGGGAGCGTTTTCTTTGCATGTCTCAATAGCAAGCAAGCATGGTGCGTAAGGGCAGATGAGTGGGCCGTGTATACTACTGCTTCACTTCACGAGTGGTATTAAATGAAGACCTTGGGCTGGATGATTATACAGTGTGTATTGATACCTTGCGCCCTTTTCGCCATTTCTCCTTTTCCCTTTCACTTTTAAACGCCAAATCCAAGACAATTTATTAACACCAAAAAACAGAAACAAGCACAACCACAAACCAAAAGCGCAAAATCAAGGAACCTGTAGGAAGTCCTACTCCCTCGGCCCTTGTTCTGTCGGGTGTGGATCCATACTAGCGACCATGCTTCTTGGGGCATTGTACCCGTTGGCATATTGTTCCTGCGGTGTCGAGACATTCGCCGCTCCAAGCACAGGCACCAAATTCCTGGTGATTTTACTATAACCAGCCAAGGCATCTTCCAGCGCCTGATCCCTTTGAGGCGGCGAAGTATTCATGGAACTAGGAGGTCCCGTGGGTACAGCGCCAAAGGAGCCAGATGGCGGGCTTGTGGACGAATTGATCCCTGAAGGTCCAGCTACTGTTGTAGTGCAATTGCCAGCCGTCTCTTTTGCCTTTGCTTCTTCAGCAGCAGCAGCAACTTTTTCTTTTTCAATCGTCTTGTTGTTTTTGCGTCCTATGGGTCTGCCTCTTTTCTTTCTCCACGTGCCGTCTGGGCCTTGTTCCATGGATCCGGAACTCGCAGTCGCGCTATTAGCCGAACTGGTCTGTTTCTTGGGAGGCATTCCATCTGTGGGTGCTGTGTTTTTGACATACTTCCTCTTGAGCTTTGCAACGACACCAGCAGGAACGGACTCGCTGTTAGCGGAGCTGTTTTGCTTGGGAAGTTTTGCATCTTTGGGTGCTGTCTTTTTGACGTATTTCCTCTTGGGCTTGGCGACATCCATAGCTGGGGCGAGGTCGCCGTTGAAAGATGGTCCAGCTTGAAAACCGGCAAGTCGGTTGTTGGGTGCGGCCCGTACCGCATTCTCTGAAAGTGAAGATGATGCTTGCTGAGTTCGAGCACGCTTTTTTCCCTTGGATATATCTATGTTACGGGCCGCGCCAAGTGGTGAAGACTCATCCGCATTATCCTCTTCGTCGCCATCGTTGGAATTATCATTAGAACGAATGCGGTACATGCTGCCGTCCGCGTTCACGATGGCATTGAAAGTCTCATCAACGACTTGGCCCTGGGATAAAGTGACTTCCCGAACTACTCCATTCTCGATGTAATACTGAGTGCCTTGTTTATCAGACCCGGAAGTCTCCAGGTCTTCTTCTTCTTCCTCAAACTCAAACTCACGGTGTTCCGCGTTGCCAGGCCATGGCGTAAAGGGAACCGGCGGCTCGTCATCAGAAGTCGACATTGACAAGTCAGAACGTGCGTCGAAGTCCGGCTGCTCTTCAGCTTCTACCTCTGTCGCTGCAATTGGATTTGGTAGATTAGTTACGTCCTTGCCAACAAAGTCCCTAGGCCATGGTTTCTCTGCTCTTCCTACGCCCGCCGGTTCTTGCACATTGTACTTTGTGTCGTCTCTCCATGGATTCGGATTTTGTATCCAAGTACCGTCGCATTCTACATAGTCATCCCATGGTTCCTCTGCTCCTCCGCCGTCCATCTCGTCTTGTACACCGTACTGGTACTGTTCTTCAGCATCCATGTCCATATTCATATGAGATGCATTGTCTGCGAAGGTAGTTTGTTCCGATTTCCTCCTCTTTGGGTTTGGCTCTTCTATAGAAGATCCACTCTCCGACCCGGAATCGTCCAGCTTCGTCGTATCGCCGGTCTCCGCTGCCTTTTTCACACTCTTCAACATCTCTCTTGCTCTTGGATGCTCGAGTTGAGGGATGAAGATCTGGACGATGCCGGGCATTTCCGCCATGATTGTGTCTTTTGCCGGTCTGGGCTCTGTCTGTTGCAATTCTGCCATGTCCACCGGTACAAGTGATGTTCTGAAAGTCTGCAAGTGGTTTTGAGTAACGTGATGCTGTTTTTGAGTGCAATGAAGATATTTTGACCAATGCGAAGAAGTAAGAATGGAAGTGTTTGTGCGAAAGAATGTTGGTGCGGGAAAGAGGGCAAGAGATTCTTCTGTCATCGTTCGACACAACATTGCTAGATGAGGGTTCCGGACGCTCGTCACGGTCCCTTCCTTTTGCAACTAGTGTGAGCCGTTAAAACATGAAACTCAAAGTAAAGGGGGCTAAGTCACTGGCTTACCTGGCTTAGTCCAAATTCCATCAGCATCTTCACTAAATCGAAGATGGAAAGCGCAGGTTTATTGGTTGCTTATTTCCAATGTAGTAAGGACGTATTTCCATATGGACTTCTGACGTAGAATACAATTCGCGCTTGTTTATGGTATTTTCCTATCGCTCCATAGTTAAGCGCTGATATGATTCCTTACCTTTGACCGGTACGTCGCGACTCCCCTGCCTACCTAGACATCATTCCCAGTGAACCACAGCAGTTTTTTTCAATCTACCCGCTTGTCCCGCAATCCCCATGCTCCTCGTATTTTTCTTGACCTGCACAATCTCCACCTCACTATCATCATCATCCTCCATATCCACATCCTCAGTCTGCGTTCTCCTCCTTGAACCCCTCTTCCTCACCCCCCCTCCCCCTCCCAT